>WNLO01000113.1:52713-96860 GCA_021398005.1 Sporothrix luriei | reverse complement strand
CCCCCCCCCCCCCCCCCCCCCCCCCCCCCCCCCCCCCCCCCCCCCCCCCCCCCCCCCCCCCCCACCCCCCCCCCCCCGCCCCCCCCCCCCCCCCCCCCCCCCCCCCCCCCCCCCCCCCCCCCCCCCCCCCCCCCCCCCAAAGGACAAGCACGCACTCTACGACAATCGACATGGGGGGCAGACGGCTGACGGCAGCCTACGTTGGGAGATCCCACAGAAGAATGAAGGAAGACGCAAGAGCACACACAAAAGATAGCGGTGGTGTGTCTTGGGAGTGGCGGTGTGTCGACACGGTTCAAGGCGCGAGGCGTGTCGCTTCAAGCTCGTCAAGCTTTGGCCGCCAGATCCGTCTGAAAAGGCAAGGTTGTCTGATGTGTGGCAGAAAATAAGGTGGGCTGCTTTCCCAAGTCCGCTGCCCGGCATCCGTTGTGGGGTAGTTCGACGCCGCTTGCTCTGTTGTGTTCGGGTTTGCCCTTCCAACGTCACGCCAGAGGCGGAAGCGCTTCGATCCGGCGAGCGCCCAACGCACAGAATAATCCGATAAGCTCAGCAGGTGGATGTCTGGCTCCTGATAGCTGTTGGTGTGGGTGTGGGTGTGGGTGTAGGCGCGTCTTGTTCTTGTTCGTATTCGGACAGGGGCACAACGCGGGGCGCGCTGGGCGGCCACAGGACAGTTTCGGGTTTTGCGTGGCCCTAGCAGCCGTCCTAGCAGCTCTCGCTACGTCGTAATGCACACCAGTTCGAGTTTCTCACGGGCTGGAATCCAGTGAGATTGGTGGCGAGGTCAGTATGTAGAAAACATGCGATCGTGGGCAGCACGATCGACCTGATGGGCTGGCGTGACCTTTAGGGGTTTGTCGCAGAGGGAGGGACATGGGCAGCACGGGACAGGCAAGTTGAGAATAACATTGGCGAATTTTGAAGAAGATGGCGATGGGAAAGGAGTATCTATTGCTCCGTGTGTTGTTGATATTCGGAGATGCAGATTCCGGAAAGACACAAAACACAGCACACGGAAAGAAGGAGGAGAAGCAGCGCCAAAGGAAAGAACAGGCGGACTCGGTTTTATTCCGTTGAAGCAGAGAAAGGGCGACTCAACGCAACCTGCTTTTGGAGGCAGGCGCGATGAGATCATGGCCACCAGGTCCCAGCTTTATCGCCTGGCAGATAAGCTGGCAGGTGCCACGGTCAGGCAGGTGCGACCGGCAGCGATCCCCCGAGAACAATGAAAGAACTTCAGGCTAGCTGCGAGTGTTCGCCCAAGACTGACAGGCAGACAATCACAGGCCACTGTTGCATTACACACAGGGCCACCCTTCACCAATTTGCGGTGTCTGGGTGAGGATTCTGCCAGGCACAGCACAGTTTATCCGTACTGTACAAAAAGTGGATCCCGACTGTGCATGGCGAGCCCCACGCCGTTGTCACTACCGCATGTGATTGGCCCGGGACACGGATCGCAGCTGCTCGACATGGGCTCATTCACTCAACAATTCTTTCCACCCGCTCTGGCCCACCGCCTTCCCCGTTTGCCTGGTATTTTTTAACCCCTGGATGGAAGGCGCCAAAAGAGGAGGCGACTGACAAGCCATTGGGAAAATAAAATAAAACGCTTTCGCAAAGCGCATCTCCCTCCCGATTGACCCTTTTCCAGAGCCATCCTCTTCGTGGAACACCATCCGGGGCGTTTCTCTTCCCATTTCCTCTCCGGTTGTCTATCCTTGTGTCGTCCTTTTTGTTTTTGCTTTTGCATATCTCGTTTTCATTGGCACCGCGCTGCCAGTTGCTGGGGACTCCTTTGGCCTTTTCTTTCTCTTCGATCAACCCCTTTTGTTCAGCACCCCATCACAGCCACCAACCATGGCTTCACTGTATGTGCTCTTGCTCCCGGTTTGGCAACTGACTGTGACGCGCTCCTTGCCACCATGCTGACATTGTCTCTCCCCAGTCTGTCCAACACGACGTTCGCCAACGGCACGTTTGCTGGTATCGCCAGCGGCGCCAACGACCTCTACGGCGTCTTCGAGGAGGTGTCCAAGTACAATGTGCAGCTCAACGTGGCCGAGCGCCTGTGGGCGTCTTGGTACCTCTGGATGCAGAACGACGTGCTCGCGACGGGCATTCTCAGCTTCATCATGCACGAGGCCGTGTACTTTGGCCGCTCGCTGCCCTGGATGATCTTCGACGCGATCCCGTACTTTAACCAGTGGAAGATCCAGAACCAAAAGGTGCCGACCGCCAAGGAGCAGTTTGACTGCGCCGCGCTTGTTCTGCTGAGCCACTTCACGGTCGAGCTGCCGCAGATCTGGCTGTTCCACCCCGTGGCGACCTATTTTGGCATGGCGTTCGGCGTGCCCTTCCCCCCGGCGTGGAAGATTGCCATGCAGGTGGCCGTCTTCTTCGTCATGGAGGACGCCTGGCACTACTGGTTCCACCGCGCGCTGCACTACGGCCCGCTGTACCGCTCGATCCACAAGCTGCACCACACGTACTCGGCGCCGTTTGGCCTCGCGGCCGAGTACGCGTCGCCCATCGAGGTCATGCTGCTGGGCATGGGCATCGTGGGCTCGCCCATCATCTGGGTGTCGCTGACTGGCGACCTGCACCTGGTCACCATGTACATCTGGATCATCCTGCGCCTCTTCCAGGCCATTGACGCGCACAGCGGCTACGACTTCCCCTGGTCGCTGCGCCATATCCTGCCCTTCTGGGCCGGCGCCGACCACCACGACCTGCACCACGAGAAGTTCATTGGCAACTACGCGTCGAGCTTCCGTTGGTGGGACTTTTGCCTTGACACCGAGGCTGGCCTCGAGGCCAGCAGGAAGCGCCGCGAGAAGAAGCTCGCCCAGCTCAAGGCGAAGAAGGCTCAGTAAAAAACGGTTCTGCTGTTGTACTGCTACGCCTGCTGCCGCACGCCGCAACCAGGCAATCCCTGACCGTCGTCCACCGCGGCGTACGCCTTCTTTGGCGGACACGTCCCTCGACGGCGGCGCGTTGACTCCCTAGGTCACAACTTGTGTCTATTCACTCTTATGTTTACCCAGACAGTTGCAACAGTGTTATGGGACGCTTTCCTCGTTTCATTTATTTTTATGCGGGCGTTGGGGGGGCTCGGATGCGCATGGGATCATCAAAAGGAAGCCCTGCATTTTGTTCTTTTTCAAATGTCCATATTGCCGTCGAGGGGTAAGGGTTCATATGTGGCGACCCTATACCACAACATTTTTACTCATTCATCTATGCATCAAAAACACACTACGATAGACTACTTAATACTTTTAATTGACTTTTAAAGAACGATTCTTTTTAATGAAACCGCGATATGAGTGAAGTATATCCCGTTCCTATGCTGACTATGTTCGTAGAATCACCGTATGTCTTCAGCACCACACCGATCAGTCCTTCTTCAGCTGCACCGTGGCGCAGTCACAACCTGCCACGCCGGCCGCGCTGTCGGCCAGGCTTGATAGTGTGTCCACCGCGTTGTCCGCCGTCGGCTCTGCAGCGGTGGCACCAGCCGGCTTCGCCTTCTTTGCGTCCGGCGCGGGTGCCTCGACAACTTCGCCAAAGGCGCAGGCGAGCTCGTCGCACAGCACAGCCAGCTCGGTGTCCTTGACGGTCAGGCCAGGCGCCAGACCGGGGCCAGGGTTGTGGGTCGTCCACCGGATGAACGTCGTGTTGTGGACCTGTCGTCGGGGATCAAAGTCAATACAAAAAAGTACATAAAAGTATATTGAAATGCAACATGGCCAGCCAGATCTTACATTCGACCACTCCGGATGGTGATTCTTGAGCTTGGCCTGCAGTGCCACGGCCGTCATAAAGTCCTGCAACCCGAGTTAGCCCGTGCCCGTGCACATTATCCTACATCTGATCACGCAGGATTGGGCTATCTACCCAAGTCTTGGTAAAGTTCTTAAACTTAAAGGAGCGCTCGATGCCCAGGCCATTGGCCGTCACGGCCCACCGGCCAGCGCCAGGAGACTGCGACGCTCCGCCGACCGCAACCAGCGTCTCCAGTGCCGTTCGGACCGCGGTCTCGTCGGCGTCTGTCTTGCCCACGATCTGGGGATGCCGTGCACTGATCATGGCCTTCGCTGTCGTCGAAATGGCACGAATTTGTGGCAAGCGAGTGTGCGGTGCGCCGTCCAGGAAGAGGGGCCGTGTGGCCACCGTGCAACCGGTGTACACAGAGGCGCTGGCTACAATCGAGGGCGTGAACCGTCCAATTTTTGATGATGATGGCGACGATGTCGGTGCAACGCGCTTGGGGGCAGTCCGGCACGCACCACGAAGCATTGGGTCGGGGGAAGAGCTCAGGGTGGATATGAATCCGTGTGCCGAGAACAGAAGAGAAAAATGGTCACCTGCAAGCGGATATATCAGACGACAACCAAGCTTGGCGAGGTAAAAGTAAACGGTAAACGTCGCTGCCACGACCACTCCTTTACGTATCTGATTCTGTGTCCAGGTTCGTACGCTTGTCGTCGAATCAGAGCTGCGGTGTGATAGGCGGCGGGAGGTCGTTGTGTTCCTTGGTGTCTATTGGCCGGCTCAGTGTTGTGTGGACGGCTGTCGTCGACTTGTACTCCGTACTCGGTTGTGATTACATCAAGATGCACATGTTTATGAAACGGCCGGCACGTGAGGGACACTAAAAATGATCCGCCTGAGCCACTTTGCTGAGCTAATTACAGGGCCCCTTCAGCACTAACGAAAGGCACTTTCAGGTGGTAATTAAGGCTTCAATCACTGACAAGCTCACCACCTCAAATCAATAAAATAGGGACCTTCTTCAATGCGAAGCCAGCATAAATCTCACCGCTTTGGTGTATTCCCCTTCTCATTATTCCTGTGACAGTTTTAATTGAGAGTCTGTTGTTTTGAAAAGCAAACGACAAAGCTACTGCTGCTGTCGACGAGTGACAGGCAAAGATGAGAGGGTAGGAATCGGTTGCAAGACAATATCGTGACAAAACGAAGTAAACACTTATGGCGCAAACGACGGTTTAGCGAGATACTACTCACAGTTCATGTTTCCGTATATAATCTATTTGCTATCAACGACGTGGTGGCACATACGCCGTGATCATATGCCACATGAAGATTGTAGGCGTGAATTCACAGTGAAGCAAACGATAGCGATGCGTCTCTCACGTTTATATGAGAGTAATTCATATCTCGCCTATCTCTTTCGACAGTAACGAAGAGTACTTCACGGCACCAGGCTATCCCTTATGGGTATATATACGGAGTACGTCAGCATACATGGCCGTCGTCTGGCAGGCAGCCTTTCATGTCATTCATACCCAACAACGTCCTTTAGCGGTGTATAAGACAATAGAGGTTGTTCTAACAATGTGCCTCCATCGAACAGGTGCTGGCCAGGACAAAACGGCCTAGCAGACGCAGCTCCTGTCCCTTCCGCAGTCGCTCGTCGGGATATTGTGGACTCCGTATGGATAAAATGACAAAGACGGCAGAATACGAATCATTTTTGAACATGGCACTTCATGTTCGGGCAACAGTTGAATACTCCAAGCTAGTCAAAGTAACAAGACCCCAATCTTACATGGTGGACTAGACATAACGGAATACGATCACTTGGAGTGGAGAAGGTGACACCGCCGTTTCCGCCGTTTCGGTCGGTTCGGCAAGTCACCATCGGAACCTCCATATGAATGAGCGCCGTCTTATTTTATGTTTTTATATTGGATAAGTTGCGTTTCGCCATGACAAAATATGCCACATCGTGAAACGACGCTCGCATGACGTTGGTGGTTCTGTCACCGTTCACTAATCAGTGCGTACGACGAGCAGCCTAACGGCCCTATGGCTCTCCTCCTGTGAGCACCGACAATAGCTTACAAATGCCACGCAACCCTGCAGAAAATGGACGGCGAATACTCAGAAAGCATATTGTGGTTGCAACTTGACAACTGTCGGTGTTTGATTTCACTTGCAGTGTGCAGGTGGTTGGATGTAAAAGACGGGCGCGCAGAGTCCCTGGGTGATGCGGAAGAGCCTCTGGGAGCCGGCCATGGCACGCCCTATGACAGTTCTTACATCGTAGACCAGGTAGCATCTCTCATCTCGTGGGCTTCCCAGCTTCCCTGCTTCTCGCCTCTCACCTGCCCAGACTCTCGGTCGACGTGACCCACAACAGATACCTCCTCATCTGCATCAGCAGAAAGATAGTACGGACAAAGTACGTCGTATTCGCGTGAAGAGTGAGGACGTAGTGTAGTTATGTCGCGCATTCTCATGTCGTCGAGCCAGTCTCATGTCATTGGCGACGGCAGACATGTGTTTGACACCATTATATTCTAGGGCTCCGATAATGTGATCAATAATATTCAGTAGGATACAGGTCACCAGAAAATTAGCCGTGTCTTTCGGAGTGACCCGAAAACATATTTGATTCTTTATTTCGAAGACGAGCTGTGCTGAATGGCACCTCTCTATGTACTTCATACGGCCAAATTCAAAAGCTACAAACATTGCAGAACACTAGAGTTGAAAGCCATACTAGACCTGGCCAAAATAAAATAAAACAAAATAAAACAACTGCTCCCATACTCACGGTGGGCCGTCCGTCGTGTAAAGAGAAAACTCATTACTCACCTCAAGTCGCTGTTGTCTAACTAACAACGAAGAAAAATTAATTCATAAATAAGTGTCTAAATGCCTGCGTGCCTCACGTGCCGTTAAGCCGCCGGGCGGCGTTGTACGAGCACGCGCCTGGACACAACCGCCTGGCCCGCCACCGCCTGGAACGCTTGCTGTAAACGTTTACGTAATATATTATTTGTTTTACAGACCCACTTATGATTAGCGTTGCTTACGTATTCACACGCCACAAAAAGCGCACACCATAGCCCATCATGACTAAGAAACATGAGCCATCTCAAGGCTGCGACGTTTTCTCGAAAAGGGTCTTGGTCCCCCGTCCCCTCGCACGGCTTCAGGGCTTGTCGTGTTTGCACCATCCAGCGTGGAATCCAGCAACGGATGCCTCCGTCAGACTATTTCATTTCTTATTGCCATTATGCCAAGGTCGTATTGTCCGTATGGATCCTGAACCCCTCCTGCGTATGGCCGCTTGTTGTGGCCCTTGCGCGTAACTCGCTCTTCAATGACTGCTGTGCTTTGAATATACAATGTACGAAGTGCGACGTACGCCGACGACGGCCAAATTGGGAAGCCGGACAAAACAAAAGTGGAACTGCCGACGTTTCCGACACGAGGGAAGAAGGAAGGAGGAGGGAAGGAAGGAAGGAAGCAGCGTATGAGAAATCCAGACGGAATGGGGAATTGGGAATGGGGATCGGGGAACGCAGAGAGAGGAACTGCAGCACGACGACGCTCAATGTGCAGTGATGCTTGCCATTGGACGCCCATAGGCAAGGGCGATGGGCTGACAAATCATGCGACAACACCAAACGCCGCTCAGCAAAATAACGCGTCTGCAATTAGGACCCGAAACACCTCTCCTACGGGGTCCATGTTCTCCACAGAGCGGGTTTAGGAGGGTGCTTGCTTCCTTCCCGTTTTCCTTTTCCGACGCGTTCTTGCCAACCCATTTTGGTCTCATTTTTGTCTCCGTGCTCCGAGCACAACTCCGCTGCCCCTTCCTCACCCACTCCGTTTCATGCTGACTGAGCCTGAATTTGTTTTGGCCGACGATGACTTTGTTCTGACTACTCACACCCGAAGAATCGGCCCAAAAGAGCGACGACCAACAAGCGTTACGCCATTGTGGCGCCAGTCCCAGAACGTCAGTCGCCTCGCCCATCGGAGACATCCAGACCGAGACGGCATTGGGAGAGCGTGCCCTTCTTTCCTTCTTTCCTGCGGCTTTCTGACGGGCTGCTCGTTGGGTGACCAACCGAGTTGACGAGGGAAAGAACGACCGCCGTCATCCGGCGCTCTGCCCTCCTCGACGCTCAGTCATTCGCGTTTAGGTAGATTAGCAAAAACACTATCGCCTGCCTCACCATCACCGATCACAAGTGGAAGCAGCCAGCAACCATAAACAAAAAAGTAACGACGACATACGCCGCAGTATTACGGAAGTATTCGTCAATTCACTGTACGAAGTAAGCATATCACCACCACATGGGCCCATGCCCAGCCACGCGATTTAGATCCCCGGTTTTCCCCCCTCTACGGAGTATGTAATTTCCTCGATAACCTGGCTTGCCCGCTGTTTTTTCCCTGCCATTTTTCGCGTCAGAGGCGGCAGACCGAGGAGAGAGCTGAGACCAAAGCTTTTAGCTAACTTGCCTAGGCCCCTCCTATTTCCAGTCCTGGCCAGGCCACTTTGGCCACGCACCGAAATACTTTGACTCACGCCCCTACTTTTAGCTGAGTCAGAACATTGTATCTTACGGAATCATATCGGTCATTGCGAACTCATCGCAAGATGGCCAGAACGAGACGCGCCGCCAACGTCCCGGCATCCAGTAACGGTAAGTCACCGTTATTATGTCTCTTGCTTTCTGTTGATTTCTTTTGCTATCTGTGCCCGCAACTACAAAACACTTGCTGTGCTGTCGTCCTCTCGTCTCGTCCCTGGCCTTTGCACTTGCAGTGACCGGCGTCCTTGCCAGCGTTCTCCGTTCGTGCCTTCCCAATACAGCGTATTTGTCACGGAGCGCGTTGCTGCAGACGCCAAAAATAGAAGGAAGGCGTGCCACAGTGACATCGAAATCCGAAAGCAGGAGGACCAAACCAGTGACGCTTTGTCATGCCTCGACTTTCCGCGTGCCCCAAAGTCCCCAAGTCCCCAAGTCCCAAGTCGTTATGTTAGGTGATGGCCCCTACCCTTCGCACTTGGATTACATTACATTACCCTTGCACCAAAAGTATCTCACACGCACGGAGTACTGCGTACGGAGACAATACAGCTTCGTCCGCGGCAGGCCAATTCCGATTCCGCGGCGCAATTTTCATCTCGTCTCTCCCCCGCCTAATTTTCTTACCTGATTACACGCAGGCCCGGCGCTTTGCAAGCGTACAAGTCGCCCGGTCGCTTGCATGTCCGTCGCCTTGTATCTTGAGTGTATCTCAGCGAACCGGGGAGCTTGATTAGAATAGTCGCTGTTGCTGTTGGTGGTCAGCCCATACGAAGTACGCCCTCGTGCGGCAGCCGCGCCCGCGCACGCCTGCCATGACATAACTGCGCACTGCTCCTGTGACTCGTCTGAAGAGAAAAGTACAGAAAAAGGAAGGCGCAACTTACTGCACACTGCGAACGTAGTTGTGTACACCGAGTCTTCCCCTCCCATATCGTTTGCTCTTGCCTCTTGTCTCGCTCTTCATTCCAACGGCCGCTTTCACACCCTGGCCCACCCGTCCCGGGATCTTCCCAAATACAGTGCTCCTACTCACGCTGCGCGCGCACTGGCACTAGTGTGCGACTGGCGCTGTAATACGGAGTGGCTCTTGCCTCCGCCGTGTTTAAAAGCACCCGCCTCTCCCCTTCCATGATTACGAAATCGCCTTCCTTACCTCATCTCCCCCATTTTCCCAACTTACACCCGTTTTCTCTAATACCGGCCTATACCACGCATACCCATCTGCACCTTCCTCCTCTCTTTTGACTCGTGCGCCTCTCGCCTTCCCTTTTAATCTGCTTTGCCTTCCCAAACTTTTGGCTTTTTTCTTTTTCTTTTTTTCATTTCCTTTTCTGGCTTATGTCCTTCTGCTCCTTCCCCATTTATCCCTGCAACAACTCCCCGACTGTTTTGATTCACGTGTGTCGGACGGAGCCTCCCACGTTTGCTTCTTCTCTTTGTGCTCCGTAACAACAACCTCCTTTCTTCCCACCAAACATACACCACTACCCTGCATATGACACAAGACCACACCGCCTGCGCGACGCTCACATTCCTCTGACTAACACGCGTGCCGCCTTCGTTTGTCTTGTCAGAAAACGTGACATCCACCTCGTCATCCACCTTTGACGACATCAACATCGAGGCCCATCTTTTGGCTCCACAGAAACACGTCGACGCAGTCAAGCACGGCGTCCAGCCAGCAGACGAACGCCACATCGACGACAGCAGCAGCTTTGCGTATGCTGCTTCGCCTGCACGCGACGCCGACGCCAACACCAGCATCTACGGCGCCGCTCTGGGCTCGTCGGATCCCGACGCACACATCGACCCTGACTTGAGGCCGCCGTTGTCTTTGTATTCTTTGTCGCGCGCCTCGTATCCTACCGCCACAATGTCGTCCGCCCCTGAGTCTTCCGAGCCCGCGGCTCCGCAGCAAGCGCCCGCGCCGGTTCCGCAGCAACAGCTGCCGGCCTCTCACACAGCCCCGGTGCCCTTGGCGCCGCAACAGGCCCTGTCGCCCGCCGGGTCCCAGGAGCACACCGACGTCGTTACGGACGGCCGCAAGGGCCCTCGGCGCGAGCTGTCCACCAGCAAGCGCGCTGCGCAAAACCGCGCCGCCCAAGTCAGTCACCCCACGAGAGCGCAATCAAAACAAGCCCTCGCAGACTCTTTTTGCTAACTCCCATCCAGAGGGCCTTCCGCCAGCGTAAAGAGGGTTACATTAAAAAGCTCGAGCAGCAGGTGCAGGAGTTTGGCGATTTGGATACCCAGCTCAAGATTGTCCAATCAGAAAACTACGCCCTGCGCGAGTATATCATACACCTGCAGTCGCGCCTCTTGGACGCGAAGGCTGAGCTGCCCCAGCCACCCGCAAGCCTGAACCTCGCCGGGCCCGGCATGCCGCCTATCTTGGGCATCGGTCCGTCGCCGGCTCTGGCTGCTGCGCAGCAGCAGCAACAGCAGCAGCAGCAGGCACACATCCAGCGCCAGCAACAGCTGCACCTGCAACAACAGCAGCCATTGACGCCGCAGGAGCCGCCATCACAATACCCGGATCCGCCGCAGCCCCAGCAGCAACAGCACGTTCGCGCGCCGTCACCAGCCGCACCAGCCGCACATCCCGTCGCCACACCCGCTGCGGCTCAGGCTGTCGCTGCGGCTGCTGCTGCGGCCGCTGCTGCGGCCGACACCGCACCGCGCGAAGCCAACACTGCCGCGGTGTCCGACGCCAAGAACGACTCGTCCCTGGCCCGCGTGGCCCAGGCTGCTGCCGAGCTCGGCAACAGCGGCAACGCGTCGTCCACCGCCATGGATACCAGCCGCGACGAGCCCACGAACGGCATCAAGTCCGACACCAACGGCAACGGTGACGGCAACGCCAACGGCGACGGCGACGACGCCGGCGAGCCCATGGACACGTCGGAGGAGGCTATCAGCCAGAAGCTACAGAAGCTGTCTGATTCTTCCTTGCTCTAGTAAAACCGGCCCAGAGTGCGGTGCCTCGGACACACGGCTCACCTCTGTCGCTTTTCTGCGGCCTTCACTTCTTGCGCACATTCTTCGCTTTATCTCTTTATTTCTATTTTTTCTCTTTCTTTTTCTTTCTTTTTTCTTTATATTTACCCTTGTGTCCGATAATTTCGTTTCCCTGCTTTATCCTTTTGTGGTTCCTAACCGGTGTTTGCTGTTATGATTTTTTTTTGTTTTTCTAATTCCGTCTGTCTATCGAGTCTTTTGTATTTTATGTTTCCGCTGCCGTCGGCCTTCACGGCCGCTCTGGCTTGTTCGCTCTCCCCGACGGGTGGGAGGGAGGTGGTTTAAAGGGAACGTTCCTATTTTATTTTTATTCTTTTATTTTTGGGTTCTTTTACAAACTTGGGTTCGCGGCGTTCAGAAAAGGATACTTTTAGTGCTCTTTGCTCTTTACGTGCTGCTGCTTTCTTAGTCGTTTTACAATGCGTACAGGCAGGACTCTGTCTCCTATTTATTCTCTACCTTATTTGCATGCCAACTTGGAATAGTGCTCATGTACTCAGCGTTGCTTACACCTGGTGTGTATGTCGACTTTCATGACTTGGTGTATAGTGTTGATTTCTATATTTTGTTTACTTTTTATTTTGGTGTGCGCCGGTAGATTTTGTGAAATATTTAATTCCCGTCCCGTCGATATAATTGCTTGTTTATTAATTTTAATTTTATTTTAGCCATTGTCTACCTATTCAGGTCGGCATATACCCTGACTGTCGCGGCGAATTGTTTTTATTTTCAATCAACCACTCATCGACGTAGAAAATTGACATAGACCAGCACTGACATCACCTCAAGGCGACAAAATATGGAAAATCAAATTCCTTATTGCGTCCTGTTCCCCCCTCGCCACAAAATACAATAAAATCATCAGAAAAACGCCTTGCTGCCTCTGCTTTGCCTATATTGATATTGGTCCCTTCGGACCCTTTGTTGATTTCTTGCGCAACTGTGCGTGTCACCTCTGTCGGCTGCTGGCCCTCGTCTGCACCCTCACCTCGGCGTCCGTCTTTGTTGTAGCTTCCACGTCGCTCGTTGCGTCCACCAGCGTCTCCTAGGTCGTCGATGTGAATGCGTTTCCTTGATCGTGCTCCTGTGTATGGCATGTTTAGCAAACCATCTTCTCGCTCTATAGTGGAGCAGCACGTGTGGCACGACAGCCAACCGACTCGACTCACCTTGATGTACTCGGGGCCCTTTTCTTGGTACTCCGCCCGGGTCACAGCAGCCTGCCGCCACGCCGGCGACCCGGCCCACTCGGCCGCGCCCCGCCAGGCGTCCGTCAGCGGGTCCTTGGCGCGCCGCAGCCGCAGCGGCGCACCCGCCGGCAGCAGCGCCTGCAGGCCCGCGTGCAGCCGCTCGTCAAAGTTCTGGAACAGCGTCAGGCCGCCCGTCAGGAACACGTCGCGCAGGAAGTCGTTGCGGTCGATGCCGACCAGGCCCGTCAGGCGCTGCGTCAGGATGTCGCCGGCAATCTCCACGAGGCCGGCCTGGTCGATGCCGGCAATGGCGCTCGGCTGGAACAGAACCTCGGGCACGCGGATGCGCTCGACGTTGAGGTGGACCTGGTGGCGCTCGGCCGGGCTGTCCGGGTCAAACGGGCGCGGGCCGCGCTCGAAGGCGTGCAGCAGCTTCTTGGTCCAGTCGTCCTGCGCCTCGCGCGTGTGCTCGTACGTAAAGTCCGGGTCGTACTGCAGCAGCAGCGCCTCGAGGCTTTTGAGCTGCACGTCGGGGTTCTCCTCGCGCTCCTCGTCGTCGCTGTCGTCGCGGTTGACGGCAATGTCGCGGTACACGCCCCAGTCGGCGTCGTCGGCACCAAAGTCGTCGTCGTCGCCGCCGCCGGCGCCGCCGGCGCGCCGCCGCTTGCGCCCCGAAGCACCCGCGCCGCCAGACGGCGTGTCGCTCGCCAGATTGGCAATGTTCTTCATGCGAATGTACGACGCCAGGTTCTTGCGGTTGCCCATGTCCTTGGACAGGCGCTCGCGCTCCTTGATCTTGGCGAGCGTCTCGAGGTGCGCCTGGCGCTTCTCTTCGAGCCAGTTGTCAAAGTCGTTGGTGCGCCGCTCCTCCTCGAGCCGCGCCTCCTCGGCCACGCGGGCCTTTTCGGCCTCCTTCTCCGCCTTGGCGCGCGCGCGCGCGTCGTGGTTCGACTTGAGCAGCCGCTGCTGGCGCTTGGCCTTGAGCTGGGCCTCGTCGAGCTGGTCGTCGGGCACCTCGAGCAGCGAGAAGTCGGGGGCCTCGGCCTCTTCCTCCGGGTCGTTGCCCAGATCCTTTTGCCGCGCGCGGCGCAGGGCCTTTTCCAGCTCCTTGATCTGGCGCTCGAGCGCGGCCTCGTCCTTCACCTCGGCCTCGTCGAGCAGGCGCTTGGTCTCCTTCTTGGGGCTCTCGGCAATCTGCGTCTGGATGCTCTTGTAGTACTCGAGCTCCTGCTCCTTCTTGAGGAGCCGCTCGAGGCGCATCTTGACGGCCTGCTCCTGCAGCCGACGGCCGCTCTCCTTTTTGCGCTCGGCAATCTTGGCGAGCTCCTCCTCGGTCTTTTGCACGACAATCTCCTCCGTGTAGGGGTACTGGATAATGCGCTCGCGGTCCTCGAGGCCGGTCCAGTCCAGGATGCCGCGCAGCTCGTTGTCGTAGTCCTTGGAGACGTAGCAAAAGTCCTTGAGCCAGTATTCGGCCTGCGACTGGTAGAATTTCAGGTTGCTGCTGAGATAATCGCGGTACTTGAGGCGCACAAGGCCCAGGAGGTAGTCCGCGGCATGTGAGCCACCCCAATTTAAACGGATAGCCTGGGACAGGACTGCCTTGGAATTGTAGACGGGGATGACGTGGGTGGCGCTGTAGGACGACGAGACGACGAGGCCGGTGTCGCCCTTGTTGTAGCGGTAGGAGAAGAGGGAGTCGATGCCGTAGGCGAGGGACGGGGCGCCGTAGCACTCAAAAACGATTTCGGTCATGGCTGCAAGAGCACGGTGTTAGCCAGAGGGAGACAAAACAAAAGGGCGGACAAGAACAAGCGAGCAAAAAAGGGCCGCTGGGCCGCCGTACGCACTCTTTCGCGAGTAGGGCAAGTTGGCCACGGCCTCAGTAAGGACAATGGGGACGTCGACCGCGCCATCGGTGCTGCCGTTCAGGCCCAGCTTGACAAAGGTGTAGTCGAGAATGTGCTCCATCACGTCCCAGTTCGCCACGATGCCGGTGCCGCCCTCAAAGGCGTTTCGCAGGTGGTTGCGGGCGGCTGTGTCGGCCCAGCAGTCGGTGCCCACAAACGAAAACGTCTTGCCGAGCTTGCGGTCGCGGTATTTGGCCATGGTCGGCGGGATGCTGAAGCGCGGGTCCTTCTCAAACGACCAGCCAGCGCGGACGGCGGACGAGCCGTTGTCGATCACAATGGCCACGTCGCCGTCCGGACGCCGCTTGGCGGCCTCATAGCCGTCGGACCTGGGCTCCACAAAGGCCTCGAGGGTGACGTCCTTGACCGGATAGATCGTCGGCGCCGGCAGCAGCTTCCAGGCTTCGCGCCGCGGAATCGGCTCCACGACATCGATGGCCATCGGCGCCATGGCGGGTTGTACGAGATGGGAGCGATGCCCCGGACGAGGTATGCGAGCAGGGGTGTGCAGGAGGAAGCAGTCGTCCCCAGAGTCGTGTCGTGAGCTGAGGCGTGGGCGACAGTAACGACACCATGAATCGGCAGCCAATTTTCATCGATTCGCGACGGGACCGTATATTCTATGCGACGGTAGCGATTGCGGCAGTCGGCGAGGCGGGATGGCGCAGTGAAGCTCAAAAATATGCCTGCGAGATACGTGCCACGCCGGAAAGTCGCGTCGTATTCTCGGAAGGGGATGGAGAGAGACAGAATGTCTCGTTTCTGGCCTCTCGACTCTTTCCTGATGCTCGAGGGAAACCGATGAGCATGGCGTTCCTGCCGCTAGCCAGGCGCCACAAATATTACATAATACACACTAGCCACACTTCACTATGGCTGCTCCAGCAGCTTAGACCAGCACTTCAAATAAAGCCACTGCATTGAAGACAAACTCATGTTTCTTCAGCACACACTATGGCGTGACCTGATTTCGACGTCTAACTGAATTGGCAATGACAGACGAAAGGAATCTCTGAAGTGCGGCCTGAGACGGCGTTTCCAACATTGGCACGTGATCCTCTCGTTCCTGCGAACCCAGGACGGCCATAAAACAGCTTGTGTGAGACGCACGTCGTCAAGCCGTCATGCGTTTCAGGTTCGCAAACGATCCCGCCGTCAGATCGCCCGCCGCGTGGCTGGGTGCGATGCTGCACTGTTGTGCTGTGCCGGCAGAGTCCTGCTGCAGAGCTGCATTCCCATCGCGTACCCGTTGCTTCCCTCTTGTGTTGAAATTACAGTGCCGATGATGTGTAAGCGGGGCTTGGCGGGGTAGGGCCCTTCACCAGCACAGAGCTCGACCTCAGCGCCGGAAGGAACGACCCTGCTTTGCTTCCATCCCAGCGCTCTGCGACCAGTGAAACCGTCTGCGCGGTAGACGTATCGCAAAGAAAATAAGCAAAGAAAGAAAAGGGATGCCGTAGTCGCTGTCCTGCATATGTCGTACGATCAAAATAGCAGCAGGGCAGCAAGGAACACACCTGTTTCGGCCTGAACGTCTGAGCTTGGCCAGCTTGCCCGGCGGCTGGCGGCGGGAGCTTGGTCTTTAGCGGGGCGGTTGTTCTTTCCTTGCCAGCTCGGCTGCCTGGAGCTTGCTGCTTGCCTCCTGCTTTCCCTGGCGTTGAGTGTTACAGTGGGTACGACATGCAATACCCCTCTTTCGGCAGGTGTTCTTGGGCATGCTTGCGGGTGCTTGGTTGGCGCCTTCCTGCTGTGGTTTCGTTACTGGAGCTCCGATAATAATCGCCAGCACAGTTGGCCGTAATCCTTGCTGCTGCACGTTTTATTTCCCATCCCACTTCCCGTTCTTTTCCCCCTACTCTATTCTGTCGGCTTTCTCTCTCCCACCAACGCCCTCTCAAACGACCAAACGTCAGACGCCTGTTTTGCGTTACTACTTCTTGTCACCCAGGATTGCATTGCGCCCCGAACTGTACGTTTTCTGCGTCCTCGCATCTTCGCACCGCTCTTCCAACTCCCTGACCGCCTTCCGAAGCCGTACGATGCTGCAGTTCCTCGCATCGACGACTCACCTGTGACTTTGCAGATGCTTATTGTTATTTGTGCAGATTCCCGAAGCCGCTCCCGCCACCGTATCTCATTCCTGAGATAGCCAGCAAGCAGTTAGACACGCCACGCACCACACACACACATACACACATTCACCATGTCTTGGCAAGGTCCGTTGAAAACACCTGGTCCTGGATTGTTTGGATGCTTCGTCTGAAGCGGAAATGGGACTGTTTGACTGACTGGCGCCGTAGGATACATCGACTCGAGGTAAGCGCCTGCTCCCATGCACTTCTGAATCCCATGCACTTCTGAATTTGTGGCCATACCATTCCGACCCTGCGTGACGACATGGACGATCCGGCCGCACGATTCTTTTGATGCTTTTCGTTTTGTGTTGGACGGGTCATGGCCGGAGCGTGGTCCGATCGCGGGGCAAACTAGTGGACCAGTGGCAGTGATGGCAACAGTCATGGAGACAGTGATGACAATGATGGAAATATGACGATGCGATCAGAAGCTAACGCACATGCAACCCTACAGCCTGGTTGGCAGCGGTCACATCGACGAGGCCGCCATCATCAGCGCCGCCGGCGACAGCGTCTGGGCATCCTCGCCCAAGTTTCCTGTATGCGCCCACCTTTCTTTTTGCCTCGATGCATACTATGCGGCCGGCTAACACGTTTGTTTTCTCTCTCTGCAGCTCAAGCCCGAGGAGCTGAAGGCGATTGCCGCCATCTTCGAGGCCAACAGCCAGTCCGCCATCGGCAAGGCCTACTGCGAGGGCCTGCACATTGCCGGCGAGAAGTACGTTGCCACGATTGTCAGCGCCGAGGACAACATTGCGATGATCCGGAAGGGCAAGACCGGCGTTGCCATTGCCAAGACGAAGCAGGCCATTGTTGTCAGCCACTACGGCGAGAACGCACAGGCGAGCAATGCGCGGGCAACGGTCGAGGCCCTGGCCGACTACCTCCGCAAACAGGGATATTAAGCGGTGGACGAGGTGGATTTGGTGACAGAGAGAAGGCGAGACGGAGGGGCGGTAGAGACGGTAGAGAGATGCGCATTTTGACTTGGCCCACGCACACGGCTCCGTTTAGTTGGATGAATCAGATCGCCATGTACATACCACACGAAGCGACAAGAGCCATAGTAAGATAGATTTGGCGGCAGATTGCACGCTGGGCGGCGCCTCTACGGTGATGTGAAGCGAATGAATCCATGATATCAGACACCTGGAGTGGGCATGTAACAGAGGGCAGGATATTTTGATGTATATGATTTGATTCACAATCTTTACCACGAAATGCCGATTTGAAGAACGATGACAATCAAATTAAAAAGAGATACTAGTCAAGATGCCAAAATGTGGACAGATGAAACCTGCGACTGCGTCATATCGCCTTACAATAAGAAGAAAACAGAAAGAGAAAGGGTATTTTGCACACTGGTTTGAAACCACTCTCCGTCCGCCGTCCGCCGTCTTTGTATCTGTTTCCTTTCCAGCCGAACGCCGAATAAAGTGTGTCCTGAGGTCCTGCTGTTTCGCCCTTGGGGTTCTATATCATCCGTGTGCAAGACGCCGTAAGACCAAAAATATAAAGCATACGCCACAGACCAGGTGGTGGGCAGTCCATATAGCCACCCGTCATCACCCGTCCGTCCCACCACCTTTTTCGCCAGTGTTTGTGCTGATGTTTTTCCCCCGGCAAATATGCACGTGTTGGTTACCAATTGCGGCCGAGATCAACATTGGCAAATCGAGGTCGAAGCCCGCACGTCGTATTCCGTACACGTCGTTCGCCGGAACGTCACACGTCATTTTCCCCCCCTCTCAAGGTACGTTCGCCTGCGCGCCGCCCAAGCTCACACCGGCAGGTCCGTGTTGCGCCGGCCGATTCCTGCGCGGTCCACGGCCACACCAATGTAGGGCCCCACCACGGGCGCGTTCCGTGCAAAGGCGGCAATGGTGCCCAGGAAGTCGCCAAAGAGGACCATGATGCCGTACAGCTCGACGCAGAAGCCGATCAGCGGCCACCGCAGCAAGATCAGCAGAAGGCCGCCAAAGAAGGCGGCCGTGCCCTTGGCCTTTTGCTTGCGCGCGAAGAAAAGGAGCGTCTTGGCCGGGCCGATGAGGATGGTGAGGCCGATGAGGAAGAGGATCTGTCAAAGGGAGAGAGGCTGTTAGAAAAGGAGGTCGTTTCTAAAAAGGTGTCAGGCAGGAGGTATCTGTCGCCTGCGCTTTGCGCTTGGCGCGTCAAGGGCCTGGAACGGTTTCGCTTACATTGCCCATAGCGAGCCTGGAGAAAACACAACATCAGTAACGGGCACAACAAAAAAAAAAGAAGAGAGAGCGAGGCTGCAATAAACAACCCAGCCGACAGGGAACGAGAATGCTCACATTGCCCGGTCAAAGAAGAGCATGACGCCACCGATGAGGAAGAAACCACCTAGAGAACGAGTTAGAGGTTACTCGCCAACGGACAACAGGGAGAACGCGGCCGTTTTGCCTGGCCGGGGTATCGGATCGGGGCGGTTCATAAACATACCACCGGAGCAGAAAGCCACGCCGACTTCTGCAGGTTGGGAGAAAAAGCGTCACGTTAGCATAATTGTCTGGCACAGCTGATGCAGCCATCACGGTAGCGCCCGGCGCACGAGCTTGAGCTTGAGCTTGCGACCGGCTCCACGGGGCGGGAAGAGCCTCTCTTTGGTCGCGTGTCGCAAAACGCTCCTGCGCCAGGGCCAGAAAGGAGGGGAGCTTGGAGGACGCACTCTGGGAGTCTGTCAGCCACATGGAAGGCATGGTCGCGGATATCGTGACAGCGGGAAGCGGGAAGCGGGAAGCGGGAAGCGGGAAGCGGGAAGCGGGAAGCGGGAAGCGGGAGAAGCTAGACAGAGGGACGCGGCGACGGCGCTGAAGCTGTTGGGTCGTCTACCGGGGGTCGTTGGTGATGCTGCTGCTCAGACGTAGTTTTGGGGTGTGTGGGGAGGGGAATATAGAACACGAAATAAGGGTCGCAGTCTGCGCTGTTGGAGAGGGAAGGAGAGATCGGTGGTTGTGAATTTACGTTGTGCTCTCCACAAAGGGGAAACCGGTCCGGGGTTGTTGGGAAAGGCTTCGATCCGAGAAAGAAGGAGCGACCGAAAAGCATGTGGATGAGGACGAGGCAGGAAGGACCAAGATAATACGCTGGGATGCGACTGCCCAAAAAACACGTCTCCTTTCTATGCCCCCCTTGAAAGTCCCTGTCGTGGGACCGCGTATCGCTAAATGACTCGAATTAACGGCGTGTGGCTCAAGGGCTTGGGGCATGCATTAAAATACGTAGTTTAATTAGCACCGCGTATGACGGAGCCTCAGGAGCCCGCGTAAAGAGGGATGGGTGTGCAGCCAACGGTGGACTCCACGCGGCTGACCCACTGCTAAAGCAGACGCCTTGTGTGCTGCGATTGGCTGTTCGTTTCAGGGAAAGAGCTACCGAGCAGAAGCGGAAAGAGTGGCAGTTCACCAAATCCTGGTCATGGAGCCCGGAGAATACACCACCGCGCGGAGCCGTGAGACGTCTGTTTCAAGAAACAGGTGTTGCACAGACCTTGGCCGTATTGACTTGCAAGATAGAAAGCAGAACAGGCACAAACGAGCCACGGAAGACAGCTGTGCCTGAGAGCTTCCCCAGCACTTCAGTACGACATGTTTCTTGGTGTAGCACTGTAGCGGCAGGCGCGACCCGGACGTGCGCTAACCCGCCCACTGCGCCTGCCCCGTCTTTCGCTAGCTTTGTCATCCCGGATGACTCCCCCGCTATTTTGGCAGTTCTGGCGGTGATAACAACAAACACAGTATTGTGATGAAACTTGCCATGAACGTGCATCATTATAGAGAGCTTGTTTCAAGCACTTTTTGGGCTTAAGCTGCGTATGCCCAGTCTCCCTGTCACCTCGTTTCCTTCCAATTCATTTTGTGTCTAGTTGCAAGGGACGAGCATCCTGAGGGGGGACACATAGACACTCACGAATCCCCTCACATCGCATCTCACACCTTTCTCTCAGAAGAAGCAGCCCGCCTCACATTCTCCCGATGGCGTCAATATCGCCAAGCTCTGCCGAGGAGCAGTGGCGGCAGCAGCTGGCGGCCATGAAGGACGCCGTGGCAGCACTCAAGCTCCCGCCCACGTCGGACGTCAGCGACCTGGACGACGCGTACGACGACTCGGACGACAGCGACGGCTACTACAGCTCGGCCAGTGGCGGTGCTGGCCAGGACATCTGGGACTTTATCTCGGACGACGAGCTCGAGGAGCTTGGTCTGGCACCGAGTGACGTTGAAGTCGGCGGGTTAGGCCGTGACGGCAGCAGCACAGCGGGCGGTGCGATGTTGCATCCTTCCTCCTCCTCCTCCTCCTCCTCCTACATACCGGCCTGGCTTTCTACAAAATGCCTGGCCATGGCCTCGCGAAGCAGCCAAGCGGCCGCACCGATACCACCGGACATGCTGCAGGAGCAGATCATGGACGTGCTGCAGTCGTCCCGGCCAGAAGAGGAGCTGCAGTCGCAGCTGACGGACCTGGTGGGCTTTGACGACCTGGACTTTGTCATCGAGCTCCTCGCCCACCGCGACGAAATCGTGGCGGCCGCCCTGGCCGACGACGCGGCACCAGCAGCAGCAGCAGCAGCAGCAAGTCTCAGCGGGCCGTCGGTCGGTGGCTCGCGGCTCTTGACCAAGGCGCAGCGCGAGGAGCAGCTGCGCCAGAAAGACTTCGAGCACAAGACGGCCGTCCTCAACGCCGCATCGGCCAAAGAGGCCGAGTATCCACACGTCTACAAGGCCTACCACGCCGGCAACAGCCTGAGCGTGACGGGCAAGCGCTATGCCCTGCCCGCAGGCAGCACGGTGCGCGAGAAGGAAAAGTACACCGAGTACTACATCCCCGCCGGCAGCAAAGGCACGCTGGGCCCGGGGCAGAGCCTTGTCAAGATCAGCGACCTCGACGGGCTGTGCCGCGGCACGTTCAAGGGCTACACGGCGCTGAACCGCATGCAGAGCCTGGTGTACCCGGTGGCCTACAAGACGAGCGAGAACATGCTGATCTGCGCGCCCACGGGCGCCGGCAAGACAGACGCCGCCATGCTGACGATCCTGCACACCATCGGCCAATACGCGCTACCCAGCCCCGTGGACGACGCGACCGTGGAAGACTTTGCCGTGGACGGCGAGGACTTCAAGATCGTCTACGTCGCGCCCATGAAGGCGCTGGCCGCCGAGATCACCGAGAAGCTGGGCAAGCGGCTGGCGTGGCTCGGCATCCAGGTGCGCGAGTACACCGGCGACATGCAGCTGACCAAGGCCGAGATCGTGCGCACGCAGATCATCGTCACGACCCCCGAGAAGTGGGACGTCGTCACGCGCCGCGGCGTCGGCGACACGGAGCTCGTGCAGAAGGTGCGCCTGCTGATCATCGACGAGGTGCACATGCTGCACGACGAGCGCGGCGCCGTCCTCGAGTCGCTGGTCGCGCGCACCGAGCGCCAGGTCGAGAGCACGCAGTCGCTGATCCGCGTCGTCGGCCTCAGCGCCACGCTGCCCAACTACATCGACGTGGCCGACTTCCTCAAGGTCAACCGCTACGCGGGGCTCTTCTACTTCGACGCCTCGTTTCGTCCCGTGCCCCTGCAGCAGCACTTTATCGGCGTCAAGGGCAAGGCCGGCAGCAAGGAGGGCAAGGCCAGCCTCGACACGGTCGCCTTCGAAAAGGCGCGGGACATGCTGCAGCAGGGCCACCAGATTATGGTCTTTGTGCACTCGCGGCGCGACACCATGGCCACCGCCAAGATGCTGCACGAGAAGGCCATCGACGAGATGTGCCTCGACCTGTTCGACCCCAGCACCCACCCGCGCTACGAGGCCGCCGTGGCGTCCATGAAGACGTCCAAGGCGCGCGAGATCCGCGACCTGCTGCCCAAGGGCCTGGGCATCCACCACGCCGGCATGGCCCGCGCCGACCGCAACCTCATGGAGCGCCTGTTCGGCGAGGGCGTGCTCAAGGTCCTGTGCTGCACGGCGACCCTCGCGTGGGGCGTCAACCTGCCGGCGGCCGCCGTCATCATCAAGGGCACGCAGGTGTACAGCGCCCAGGACGGCAAGTTTGTCGACCTCGGCATCCTCGACGTGCTCCAGATCTTCGGCCGCGCCGGCCGCCCGCAGTTTGAGGACACGGGCATCGGCATGATCTGCACCTCCCACAACAAGCTGACGCACTACCTGACGGCCGTGACCGAGCAGCTGCCCATCGAGTCGCGCTTCTCGGCCAAGCTCGTCGACAACCTCAACGCCGAGATCGCGCTTGGCACCGTCACCTCCATCCCCGAGGCCGTGCAGTGGATCGGCTACTCGTACCTCTTTGTGCGCATGCGCCGCAACCCCATGGCCTACGGCATCGACTGGGCCGAGTTCGCGCAGGACCCCATGCTCGTGCAGCGCCGTCGCCAGCTGGCCGTCCAGGCGGCGCGCACGCTGCAGCAGAGCCAGATGATCATCTACAACGAGGCGACCGACGAGCTGCGCAGCAAGGACGTCGGCCGCATCGCCAGCCAGTTTTACATCCTGCACTCGAGCATCCAGATCTTCAACACCATGATGCGCCCGCACGCCACCGAGGCCGACGTGCTGCAGATGATCGCCAAGAGCAGCGAGTTTGACAACATCTCGTCGCGCGACAGCGAGGCCAAGGAGCTGGCCAAGCTCAAGGACACCGGCACCGTGTGCGACGTCGGCGGCACCGTGGACTCGCCGCAGGCCAAGACCAACATCCTGCTGCAGTCGTACATCTCCAAGGTCCAGCCCGACGACTTTGCCCTGGGCAACGACCTCAACTACGTGGCCCAGCAGGCCGCGCGCATCTGCCGCGCGCTCTTTATGATTGCGCTCAACCGCCGCTGGGGCCACCAGTGCCTCGTGCTGCTGTCGCTCTCCAAGTCCATCGAGCGCCGCGTCTGGCCCTTTGAGCACCCGCTGAGCCAGTTCGAGCTGCCCCGGCCGGTGCTCGCGCAGCTGGACGAGAAGGGCACGGTGGCGTCCATCGAGTCGCTGCGCGACATGGCGCCCGGCGAGATCGGCAGCCTGGTGCGCAACCACGGCGCCGGCGCCAAGATCGCGCGCCTCCTCAGCAGCTTTCCGACGCTGACCGTCGAGGCCGAGATCGCGCCGCTCAACCGCGACGTCCTGCGCATCAAGCTGTACCTCTACCCCGACTTCCGCTGGCACGACCAGACCCACGGCACGTCCGAGTCGTACTACATCTGGGTCGAGAACGCGGCGACCTCGGAGATCTACCACCACGAGTACTTTGTGCTGAGCCGCCGCAAGCTGCACGACGACCACGAGATGAACTTTACCATCCCGCTGTCCGACCCGCTGCCCGACCAGATCTACGTGCGCGCCGTGTCCGACCGCTGGCTGGGCGCCGAGACGGTCACGCCCGTCTCCTTCCAGCACCTGATTCGCCCGGACACGGAGAGCGTGTACACGGACCTGCTGGACCTGCAGCCGCTGCCCATCACGGCGCTCCAGAACCCCGTCCTCGAGGACATCTACGCGCAGCGCTTCGCGTACTTCAACCCCATGCAGACGCAAATCTTCCACACGCTGTACCACACGCCCGCCAACGTGCTGCTGGGCTCGCCGACGGGCAGCGGCAAGACCGTGGCGGCCGAGCTGGCCATGTGGTGGGCCTTCCGCGAGCGGCCCGGCTCCAAGGTCGTGTACATTGCGCCCATGAAGGCGCTGGTGCGCGAGCGCATCAAGGACTGGGGCGGGCGCTTGGCCGGCCCGGCCGGTCTCAAGCTGGTCGAGCTGACGGGCGACAACACGCCGGACACGCGCACGATCCAGGACGCCGACATCATCATCACGACGCCCGAGAAGTGGGACGGCATCTCGCGCAGCTGGCAGACGCGCAACTACGTGCGGAGAGTCAGCCTCGTCATCATCGACGAGATCCACCTGCTGGCCGGCGACCGCGGCCCCATTCTCGAGATCATCGTGTCGCGCATGAACTACATTGCGGCCGCGACCAAGGTGCCGGTGCGGCTGCTGGGCATGTCGACGGCGTGCGCCAACGCGACCGACCTGGCCAACTGGCTGGGCGTCAAGCAGAGCCAGGGTGCGCTGTTCAACTTCCGCCACTCGGTGCGGCCCGTCCCGCTGGAGCTCTACATTGACGGGTTCCCCGACATGCGCGGGTTCTGCCCGCTGATGCAGGCGATGAACCGCCCGTCGTTCCTGGCCATCAAGAACCACAGCCCGGACAAGCCGGTCATTGTGTTTGTGCCGTCGCGCCGGCAGACCCGCCTGACGGCCAAGGACCTCGTCAACCTGTGCGGCATGGAAGACAACCCGCGCCGTTTCCTGCACATGGACGAGGACGACCTGCAGGCGAACCTGGCGCGCGTCAAGGACGACGCGTTGCGCGAGGCCATCAGCTTCGGCATCGGCCTGCACCACGCGGGGCTCGTCGAGTCGGACCGCCAGCTCTCGGAGGAGCTGTTCCTGCACAACAAGATCCAGATTCTCGTGGCGACGAGCACGCTGGCGTGGGGCGTCAACCTGCCGGCGCACCTGGTGATTGTCAAGGGCACGCAGTTCTTCGATGCCAAGATCGAGGGCTACAAGGACATGGACCTCACGGACGTGCTGCAGATGCTGGGCCGCGCGGGCCGCCCGCAGTTTGACACCTCGGGCGTGGCGCGCATCTTCACGCAGGACGCCAAGAAGGACTTTTACAAGCACTTTCTGCACACGGGCTTCCCCGTCGAGTCGTCGCTGCACACGGTGCTGGACAACCACCTGTGCGCCGAGGTGTCGGCGGCGACGATTGTCAGCAAGCAGGACGCGCTCGACTACCTGACGTGGACCTTTTTCTTCCGGCGGCTGCACAAGAACCCGTCGTACTACGGCCTGGACATTCTGCCCGAGGAGCAGCAGGACAGCGGCGGCCTGACGGCGCAGCACCTGGCCAACGAGTTCATGGTGGACATGGTGGACAAGGCCCTGAACGACCTGGCCACGTCCAAGTGCGTCGAGGTGTACCCCAACGGCGACGTGGACCCGACGCCGCTCGGCAAGATTATGAGCTACTACTACCTATCGCACAAGACGATCCGGCACCTGGTGCGGCACGCCACGGCGCGCGCCTCGTTCCTGGACGTGCTCTCGTGGATGTGCCACGCGACCGAGTACGACGAGCTGCCGGTGCGGCACAACGAGGACCTGGTGAATGCCGAGCTGTCGGCCAACCTGACGTTCCCCGGCACGTCGTTTGGGCTGCCCATGTGGGACCCGCACGTCAAGGCCTTCTTGCTGCTGCAGGCGCACATGTCGCGCATCGCCCTGCCCATCACCGACTACGTGGGCGACCAGATGAGCGTGCTGGACCAGGCGATCCGCATCATGCAGGCGTCCATCGACGTGCTGGCCGAGCTCAACCACCTGTCGAGCTGCCTCGAGATGATTACGCTGCTGCAGTGCGTCAAGGCGGCCGCCTGGCCCACGGACCCGCCCGTCGCGATCCTGCCGGGCGTCGACGGCGACGCCGCCGAGGCGTACGGCAAGGCCAAGGGCGCGGCCGCGCGCCTGCAGGCCGTCAGCGCCATGACGGACGCGCAGACGCGGCAGCTCAGCAAGGCGCTGCAGGTGCCGGCGAGCCGCCTGAACCAGTTCCACCGTGCCGTGTCGCTGCTGCCCAACGTGCAGGTATCGGCCAGCCCCGTGACGTCGTCGTCCGTGACGGTCAACCTGAAGCGGCTCAACGCGCTGGTCGACCGCGAGGCGCGCATGTACGCACCCAGGTTCCCCAAACCGCAGACGGAAGGGTTCTTTGCCATTGTCGGCGACCTGGCGCGCGACGAGGTCTATGCCATCAAGCGGGTTGGCTGGAGCGCCGGCTCGGGTCGCAGCGGCGGTGGTGCCGGCGACCGAGGCGGACGCGGGGCCCGTGGAGGTCGCGGCGGTCGCGGAGGTCGCGGTGGTGGCCAGTCCTCTGGCGGCGGTGACCCCGGTGGATCGCAGCTGACGGCACGGGCTGTGGTGCAGCTGCCCGAGACGGTGGCCCGCACCGGCAAGGTGGACGTGCTTATTGTGAGCGACGGCTATGTGGGCCTCGAGTACCGCGTGCTCGGCGTGGACGTGCCCAAGGCACCCGTTGTCGACGGCATCGACAAAGAAAAGGGCCAGTGAGCGGTCCGTATAACACAAAAAGGATAAACACATCTGGCACATTGTTAGAAAAGACGATAGAACGTATATATTTGGCATATCATAGAAATATTTCAAAGCGAGTCAGCGTTCCAAAGCACACCTACAGACAATATGGCGCGCGCCGAGTTGCTCCCTGTGTTTGTTTCGATGATGTCTGTCACTCTTCACGCCCCTTCTTGGGGACGCAGGTACTTGTCGAGATCTTTGCTGCCCATAATCTGCTCGCGCAGGCGATCGTGCCGTCGTCGGCGGTCTTCCTCCATGGCGCGCAGCTGCTTGCGCGTAGGCGTGCGGCCGCGTGTAGGCGGCGTTGGCGCCGACGCTGCCGAGCCAGAGGGGCGGGACCGAGATGCTGGCGACGAAAGCGCCGGGCCGTGGCCGAGGGCCTGCCTTTCTGGCCGCAGCCGGGGCTCGATCGGATACGGCATGCCCTGCTGGTCGGCGCCGAGGCCCCGGCCGCTGTCGGGGTCCCAGCCCTGGGCGCTCATAATGGCGAGGCCCAGACGGCCGCGGTCGAGGGCCGACGGCGGCTTCGAGTGGTCGAGAGCGGCCTGATGGACGAGACTGGTCTCGTGGTGATGGGCAGCGGCCGACGCGGGTGTTGTCAAGGGGAGGCGGCAAACGTCGCAGGCGGGTGTTGTGGGGGTGGTGCTGGAGGTCTCGGCCGCCTTCTCAACTGGCCTAGCACCCCCGTCTCTCTTGTCCGCCTTTCCTATGACGATGCTGAGATAGAGATCCGAGACGGCACCGCCAGGAAGAGCGCCGGCTGGTCCGCTGCCTTTTGGCTGTGGCGCCTCGCCGGCCCGGACAAATGCGACGCGCTGTCGGTGGAGGCCCGTGCCGAAGCCCGGCAGACGGTGGAGTGGCGTGTCCGAGGCGCCGTCTTCGTTGAGCCGGCCAGTGCGGTCTGTCGTACTTGAGCGTTTGTGTGCCATTTTGGCGATGTTGTACGGTGCAGTGACGATGTGTGTGTGTGATGTGAGAGGGAAGGTGTTGTGTGCAAAAGTGCGATTGTGATTGATTAGGTTCTAAGGAAGCTAGAAGGAACTAAGCAGGCCAGGTCAGGGTTAAGACTAAGGATCCGAGGTCACATGACCTTGATCCAACACCCTGAAACATGACGACACCCAGCGCTCTTTCCGTCTGAAGCCTGCAAGCGTGTGAAAGTGGGGCCCAAGGCTGTGGCAAACTCGCGCCTGCCTGATTTTGAACTTTATGCGACTGCCCCTTCTGTTGGATCAACGTCATGTGACCTCGGATCCTTACTCTTAGCACTGACCTGGCCTGTTTAGTTCCTCCTAGCTTCCTTAGAAAATAATCCAACACAATCGCACTTTTGCACCTCAACACAGGGGGAGCTTCCTTATCTTATCGGCAGCTGCAGCCAATGCAGCCAATGCAGCCAATTCGGTCGCTTGCCATTTTCACTAAACGTGCTATTAAAAGCCACTTTAGCGGCCGCGACTGCCTCACTGCCTCGCCTGCCACAACATCATCTTCGACCTCCTTTCCAAGGTCCACGACGTTCGGCCTCAATACGTCCCACAACAACCCCTTTTCTCAACGTCTCGCACACGTCTCCTGTCTCCCACCATGCCGCTCGATTTTATCGCAAACGCGTATCTCTACGGGCTGCCAGAATGGTTCCCCGAACCCGAGACGCTGGTCAAGTTCTTCGGCACGCTCGGCGTGCTCGTGGCCACCAAGTTCTACTGCAGCGGCGCGTCCAACCGGTCGGACCGCAGCATGCACGGCCGCGTCGTGATGATCACGGGTGGTACGTCGGGCGTGGGTGCGGCTGTGGCGCTGGACCTGGCCAAGCGCGGCGCGCACATTGTGCTCCTGACTCGACAACCGCCGTCCGATCCGTTTGTGGTGGACTATGTGGAGGAGCTGCGCGAGCTCGCGGGCCACCAGCTGATTTATGCCGAGCAGGTCGACCTGACGTCCCTGCACAGCATCCGCACGTTTGCTACGCAGTGGATCGACAATTTGCCGGTGCGGCGGCTGGACATGATCATCCTGTGCGCGGCGGTGGCGGGCGTGGCGCAGACGGACGAGCGCACGGGCAAGGCGCTGGCGCCGGCCCGTGGCGTGACGACACAGGACGGGATCGAGCGGGCGTGGATGGTCAACTACCTGGCCAACTTCCACCTGCTGGGCATCCTGAGCCCGGCGCTGCGGTCGCAGCCGTTTGACCGCGACGTGCGCATCATCATCACGACCTGCTCGTCCTACATTGGCTCGCCACCGTTGATTGCCGCCCCTGCCAGCACGACAGCAAACGCGCGAGGTAGCAAGAAGAAGTCAGCCAAAACGGGGGCCCCGGCCTCTACGACGCCGGACGGCGTTGACATCCCCGACTGGTCGCCGGCGCGCGCGTACGCGCGCAGCAAGCTCGCGCTCATGGTGTTTGCGCGCTCCTTCCAGAAGCACGTCGACGCTCACAAGCGGCCGGACAACCTGCCGGGCAACGTGCGCGTGCTGGTGGTCGACCCGGGCATGGCGCGCACGCCCGGGTTCCGCCACTGGCTGACGGGCGGGTCGCTGCTGGGGCTCGTGCTGGGCTACGTGCTGCTGTACCCGCTGTGGTGGCTGTTTATCAAGAGCGCCGACGACGGCGCACAGTCGATTCTGTATGCGGCCATGGACGGCGCGCTGCGGCGCATGCGTGACTTTGGCACCGCGGGCGAGGCGCTGACGAACGCCGCGGCCCGCGACCCGCTGGCCCACAAGATCATCAAGGAGTGCCGGGTCATGGACACGGCGCGGCGCGACGTCGAGGACGAGGCCGTGGCCAAGGCGCTGTGGCAGGACAGCGACCTGCTGGTGGAAGAGACGGAGAAGCGAGCTGCCGAGCGGCGCCAGCGGGAGAAGGAGGCGGCCAAGGAGGCGGCCGCGGACGAGGCGCGCGTGCGCAAGGAGGCACACCAAGTCGACGAAATCGAGGCGCTCGTGAGCGCGATCAAGAAGGGCAAAGAGCGCGAGAAGGAGAAGGACGCGGCGGCGAAGAAGGGCGACAAGAAGAAGGCGAAGCGAAAGGCATGAGTAGGGAGGCTCAGGACCCCCTGGCATCTACGGACGGACACGGCATGGGATTGCATTTACTGGATATGGGCATGGACCTGGATTTGCATGGCGTACAAAAGACACATAGACGCGGGAATGTAAGCATAGATTTGTTGCGATGCAAAACTCACTGTAAATGCTGTAGCTTGTAATAGTATGTAGCCACAGCCGTTTAGCGCACTATTGCCGGACCGAGGCGCCGGAACTCGCAACTCGCGCCCCCGCTTTAGCGGCCCTTCCACGTGAAAAATGACGACAGTGGCTGCGCGACGCCTATATGCCCCAGACCTGTGTCCGCTACGAAATCGCACAACGCAAACCAAAACTTCGAATCACCAACCCAAACCCAACGACTACTCCCCGGCAACCCTGTCAGCCCCCTTCGACACTGAGTCCGCCGTTGCCAATGGCATCCTCCATGATCTGAGCTCGTCACGTCGCCGTCCGTACACGGCCTGCCCCTGCCGCGGCTGCCTCGGCCGGTTCGTCTTCTTTGCCTTCGTTATTCGGTTCGGCTTCTCGCTCTGCATACAAAGCGCCCCATGGCCCCGGTTGCGCCTCCTACGGTGCCGACACCAGCGGCTCTTTCGTTCTCAGACCTCTCGGCCGACTACGCCATCCCACGAGCCCTCCTAGCGCCACATCTCATGCCCCCGTCGCGACAGCAGCAAACGCAGCACCGTCAAGTGCCACCGTCGCCCGCGATGCACAACCCGTCCGTCCTCCATCCCGTCTTTTTCACCGAGAACTTGCAGCGGCGGCGGTCCTTTGGCCAGCCGATCGTGCCGGTGGCTGTTCCACCGGTGCCAGCGCCTCTCCCTATCCACAATCCTCACCACCCTCACCACGCGCCCTTTATGCCCTCTGCACCGTACCAATTACACCCCGCTGCCATTCCGCTGGCACCACCGGCACCCCCGCTGCCGCACGCGAGCAGTCCGGTCGCCCACGGCTACATCTACCGCGAGAACACGGCCTGGCCAATAGCACAACGAGCACGTCCGGTCGGAGTCGGCACGGGGAGCAAGCTGTAACATTGGCGAGGAAGCACAGAAGATGCGTGGCGGGAGGGAAAGATGGATGGCATTTTATCTCTGTATACAGTAATTCGTACATATGTCAAAGCATGCTTGCTGGCACAGCATTACCATAATCTAATGATATTGTGAGCATCGAAGATCAGTTGCAGTCCACAAACAGCAATTGCCGTAAACGCGTAACTCTAGTGGCACTGGCACGTGCTGTAGTACCGTTTCACGGCCTGTAACGATAGCCCCTTCAGCAGCCCCTTCAGCGCCCAGCGCCACGCCACATGCTGCGCTAGTGCAACCTTGCTGGGGAAGACGCGGCGGCAGTTCGTCATCGACCACTGGTTCCTGCCGCTTGCCAACACGACATCATCACATAGCCCCTTTGCCTCACAATTTGTCCATCTGCTCACAACGCCCTCGATCACACCCGACAATCCACGCCGGCGTGACGGACATCCAACGGTACCGCGACACGCCACATCAACGCAGCGATTGACTGCAGGCCATACGCCCATTCGTGTCCACGCACACCCAATCACCCGGCCGTCAGTATGACGTCCTCCGCGCCGACGACGCCGCTGCTATAGTATGTCCTCCATCCATGGCTTTCTTCTTCCTCTCTCTCCTCGCATCTAACAGCCCAGTGCGTGCGTCGCCCACAACACCACCATCCTCGCCGAGTGCATCGCCTCCGCGTCCAGCCAGACCTCGGCCCTCGCCTCCCTCGTCCTGCCCAAGATCGACCACAAGACGCCGCAGAAGCTGACCTTTACGCACGGCGCCAACCACATCCATTACGTCGCCCAGGCGCCCAACCTGGATGATGCCGGCAGCACCGCCAGCAGCGCCGGCGGCCTGACCTTTCTCGTCGTCGCCGACGGCAGCCTCGGCCGCCGCATCCCCTTTGCCTTTCTCGTCGCCGTCCGCGCCCAGTTCTTCGTCGACTTCCCGCCCGCCCACACCGACTTCGCCGACCTGCCCAACTACGGCTGCGCCGCCTTCAACGGCACCCTCAAGGCCCTGCTCGTCCAGTTCGGCTCCGCCTCCGAGGCCGACGCCCTCGCCTCCGTCCGCCGCGACATGGACGACGTCCGCGGCATCATGGGCCGCAACATCGAGTCCCTGCTGGAGCGCGGCGAGCGCATCGACCTGCTCGTCGACCAGACCGACCGCCTCGGCGGCAGCGCCCGCGACTTCCGCGTGCGCAGCCGCGGCCTGAAGCGGCAGATGTGGTGGAAGAACGTCAAGCTGATGGGCCTGATGGGGCTGGTGTTTGTGCTGGTGCTGCTGACGATTGTCCTGTCGGTGAGGTCATAAGCAGGGCCATTACGGCGTACAGACCGCGGCGGCCCGTTCTTTTGTCACCTGTATCGTATCTCCTGTTTGCCCTTTCCTTCTGGTGCTTGATCTTTCGTTTGTCGGGTTTCATGGCATATTTTCAGTTTTCAGTTTCTCTTTTCCTTTTCCCTTATCCCTTTCCTTTCTCATGTTTTTGTCAACCATATCGTTCTTTATAGCTTCCATCGTATACCAGTCAATACCAAGGCACATCTGCCTGAGAATGCTTTCTTGTTATATCTTCTATTGTCTAGAATCAAACAGGACCCGTCCAAGTAGCTCCCGAACTGCAGTAGTTCGAATGGTTCAGCGCTAGACCGCCTGCAGAATGACGTTTTAGCGGCCATGCCTCCCCGCCGTCGGCGCACCAGCACTAATCTAACGCCAGCACGCGTCGCACGTATTACCGCGCCCCAGCCTATGAAAAACAGGCCCAACTCGTAAGATACAATCTAAACGACATCGTCCAGGCTCAACATCACGACGCAGACGCCCATTCCGACTTGCCGAACGATCCATTCCACACATAGTGGCACTCCTGACGTCACTGCACGTCCAATTGCGATCCTATACACATGAGACGTTCTTAGCCACCAGCTATCTCCTCCGCCTCCTTCTGACCGCCCATTCCCTTCTCTTGTTTTGCTTCGTTGTATCGCCAAAATGCCGTACAACACAACGGCCATCCCGCCGCGGAAAGAGCCTACGGGCCAGACCCAGCTGCCACGTACGTGCCGCGTCGTCATCTCGGGCCAAGGCCGCGCCGCTAACGTCTCCAGTCTCGAGAGTCCGCAAGATCATCGCCCTCGACCCCGATGTGTCCATCTGCTCTAGCAATGCAGCCTTTGTCATCACGCTGGCGACAGTACGTGCTTTCTGTGCCACCATGCGACCCTGGCCTGGGTCCCTCGACGCCCCTTGTCCGCTAACACACCTTAGGAACTCTTCGTCCAGTACCTCTCCTCCGAGGCCGAGAACATGGTCAAGCTCGACCGCAAGCCCCGCCGCAACGTCCAGTACCGCGACCTCGCCAGCGCCGTCAACCGCGTCGACCGCCTCGAGTTTCTCGAGGACACCGTCCCCGTCACCGTCCCCTTTGGCCGCATCAGGCGCGACGCGGCCGCCGCGCAGGCCAAGCTGCGTAGCGGCGGCACCGTAGCCGGCGAGACGGCCGGCACAGGACCCAAAGGCCGGGGACGTGCGGCTGGCGGCGGTGGTGGCGAGTCTGCTGCTGGCGGCGGCGGCAGCGGCAGCCGTGGCGGTGGCGGTTCTCGGAGCAAGGCCCGGTCATCAACCGGCGGTGCACCACCCACGGCCATCTCGGCCCTGATGGCCAATGGCGAGTCGGGTGGCGGCGGCGGCAGCAGCGGTCCAGGGAAGAAGCGGCAGCAGGTGCTGTCCTTTAGCATTCTCAACGGCGACGACGACAACGACGACGACAACGACGACGAGAACAACAACCACGGCGGTCGTGCGGGGCTGACGTTCCGCTCGGCCGCGCCCTCGTCCGGCGTGGCAGCCGCCGCGGCTCTGGCGCAGGCGGCGGCCGCGTCGGGCGCCGTACAGGACGACTCGGGGCCCGATGCCCAGCTGGAGCAGGACATGCAGCGGGTACGTGACGACGGCAGCGGATCGGGAGGCGTTTCGCGGCGGGACGGCACTGCACGCCTCAGCGGGGCCGATGTCGACATGCTGGACAGCTAGTTGGGCGGGATGCGATGGCGTGTCGTTTGTTGTCTTGGTGTTGTAGAATGCTTGTGTATCCAAATAAAACATAAAAAAAGCCCTTTTATAAATGAGTGATGCCCGTGTGCTATATAATATTCAAAGGCAAGGAAAACCCAGTGCTGTGTCACCTTTTATCTTGCCATATAAACGCCAGTACGCCCTACATCGGATGCCCTCTAATGTCAACAATCACTGCGCCCTCCTCGCCCCCTCGTCCGTCTACAATCTCCGGCGTATTAATGCGTTTGCATCCCAGAGCAACACGCGCTCATCCCAGCCCGTCGACGCCACCCAGCCGCCCTCGCCAAACAGCGACCAGTCCACGCCGGTCGTGAACTCCGTGTGCCGGTTCATCACGCCCAGCTCCGTGCCCATCCGCACCGGCATCTGCTGCTGCGACGGCGGCGGGGCCGGCGGTGGCGGCGATCCGTCCGTCCATACCCGCACCGTCATGTCGTAGCTCGCGCTCAGCAGGATGTCGTGCGCATGCGGGCTCCACGCCAGCCGCCGCACCGCAAACTCGTGGCCCATCATGTACGACAGCGCCCCGCCCGCCGGGTTGCGGATGTCAAACGTCCGGATCACCTTGTCGACGCCGCCCGTCGCAATCACCGTGTCGTTGTACTTGTTCCAGTCGTGCGTGAGGATCTCCGCGGGCGCGCCGCCCATCGCGCCGGGCGGGGGCACGCCACCGTTGGCGAGGTGCGGCAGGCGGCCCGCGTGCGTCGGCGGCGCGTGCACCGGCACCGTGGCCACGAGGTGGTACTTGGCCGACACGGGCGTGCGCAGGTCGAAGATGCGCAGGTGCGAGTCGCTCGACGCCGCCGACACGATGGCCGGGTTCGACGGGCAGTAGGCGGCCGAGTACGTGCAGGTGCCAATCGGCAGCGTGCGCAGCGCCTGGGTGCGCGTCGGCGACCACAGCTTGACCGTGCCGTCCCACGAGCTCGTCAGGAACGAGTCCTTGGTCACGGGGCTCCACGACACCGACAGCGCCTCGCGCTTGTGCTCGTGGAAGTTCATCACGGGGAACGTGTCCACCGACAGGTCAAACAGCTTCAGCGACCCGTCGCCGCACGCCACCAGCAGCTGGTTCTCGTTGATCTCCGACCACGCCACGTCAAACTGCGAGTCGTTGGTGTCCCACACTTTGCCCACCTGCGCGCCCGCCGCCGTCAGCTCCAGCACAAACAGCTTGCCGTTGCCGATGATGCCGAAATTCGCCGACGACGCCACCGCCACCCGCGAGTCGTAGTACGGCGAGTACTGCACCGCATACGGGTTGTACCCGGGCGTGCGGAACTCGAGCATGGGCGCCGCGGCCATGATGGAAAGAGGGCCCTGAGGGGGGGGACGAGGGGGGGGCAGACAGCGTGGTTGGCGGAGCGTGGCTGGCTCGGATGCAGCAGTGCTGGCGGAGGTGGGAAAAGGTGTTCGTGGCCGATGACGCTTTTTCTATGTGGGGGAGGGGGTGAGCTTCCTTCCGTTTTCCGCCAGAGAGGGTCGGGTCCGTCGTTCTTGCGTTTCGGAGTTCTCGGAGCTTGCGCTTCGTCAGGTAATTGTCGGCAGGTGCAATGCAGAGTGTTTGCAAAAGTCGAGCTAGAAGACGGTCATGAGCAAACGGCCAGCAGTTTACAACACAAACATGTTGGCCAAACACCTGGGGTTGGCGCCGTTTTGGTGCTCTTTTTTTCTCGCTGGCTGCTGAAATCGGCGCTGCAGATGCCTCGGCTGAAGCGCGGCAGAGCTATGACATCGTCCGTACTTTGCTACTTTACTGGGGCAAATGCTACACACCAAAAACGGCAAGTCCACTAACGTCACGTTTTTGCAACTGTTCCTTCCCCAGACTTTCAGCAGACGAGCCTTGCAGGTGCGCTACAACAACCACTATTGGCAAGCGCGAACGGCGAACGGCCAGCATCGCATCGGCTGTGCCTTACATAAACAGAACAACCCCATGTGCTTCTCACTGTCCAAGTCTGCATACTTCGTATGTACTGAGTGTCTTTAAACATCGGACCACAAGCCTCACCAGTGGTAATGCGGGTCTCGTGGACTGACCGGGATCTCCAGCCTTGCAAACGCAATGTGAAACTGCGATAAAAGTAATCTGTGTCTACCCAAACGATTCAAACAGGGAAGATGTAGGATACGTACGACGTAGTTAACGCCCATGCGGAAGATTACGAAAGTAGTTAACCATGCGGCCTGGGTCTGTATGACTGGAAGCTCGAGTTTCAGCAGGGCCTGTGCCTTAAATCTACTTGTGTTCGGAATAATTGCCCGCCCTGCAGACCGTGGCCTGTCATGTTTCAATACGGGCCCTGATCCATCCCAGTGATCTGTCTTGTTTTGTCTTTCACCAATATCTGGCATATATTAAGATACATGTTACGGGCATCGCGCTGCAATTACACATACATAGTACTGTTGTCGTTTCACCTGCCCATCTCGAGGCCCTTGCTTTGTGTGACACGACGCACTTAGAAAGAGCGAGAAAGCGAGAAGCAAAGCTCCAAACGGGTCGTAAGTGGAACGCACAGATTGGCCGAATGGGACCTGCCCGTGGACCATCCTCATTACGAAAGAGTTCATATCGTTTCGGTGTTGGTGGGCAGCCAAGACTCACACGGCTGGGGTTGGTGGTGTCATGTTGGCTTGCCCCAATCTCAGAGGAGAGGCTCGCTGGCACGGTTGGAAATAATAACCACGTCCCGTTCGATAGAGACGAAGGAACGCATAAAAAACCAAAGAATATAAATAATATAAACCAAGTTTCTATGGGACTTGCCGACGGGGCGTTGTGAGACCTGTGGTGCACGGCAGTCTTTGGTTCTCAAAGCCATGTCGCTCAATTGACAGGGGTCAGGGGGATGCAAGGGAACCATGCGCTGCACGTGACTACATAAAATCCCAGCAAGGAGATCAGCTGCGATGCACAGCATGCAGTAGCCCATGTATACACTCTCACGGGCGCCGGTGCTGCGTGTGAAGCATGTGTTGTGTCAATCTTGCCAGCATATAAACATTGCGAGGGCTGGCCTCCTTCTTGGCTATCCCACGGCCGCTGCTGCCGCGTGTGGCGAGTAAAAGGGCCGTACAACCGGTGATCGTCCGCTCGTATACGGTCGTCGGTCGGCAGAAACGAGGGATCAAAGCTGAACGACAACGATCGATGGGCTGCAAGGTGAGCTGCAGAGTGGCCGCCCCTTTTCCCAGCGACGAGCAAATACCATGTGTGCATATGTCTCCACCCAGTGTCCAGAGGCACGATGGACTCAACATGTCCGCGTCTGGTTTGAGCTCTGCTAACTGACAGAAACCAGGAGACAACTCTCCGTTTGCCGTAGACTACAAGACAGTTGATAACGGCACCAGCATCGCATTCGCTGCGGGCTTTCTAGTTTACGATACGATCGTATCTTACTTTGGGTCCTTTTACTCATCTAGCTTCGAGCCAACGAGTCATGTAATTACGCTGTATATCACACTATGTAGCTTCGTGTACAATACGAGATCGGACAATGCCATTCCCCCGGCCCTTGAAGCCTTCCAATGATCTTGGAAAAAGGTTTCAACGCTCGGCAGGTCCTAGAAACGAAACGAAACGGCCTTCCTCCTCCATTGCCCCCCAACTTGTCAACCGTTAAAACATTTTCAGACTTGAGCTGCACGGTGCATCGCACAGTGCGCACTCTGGTCCTGCCCGCTGTCGCGGTCAACCAAGCAAAGTAGCGTGGCATCTGTGCTTCGGGAACCTGGGCCAGCCAATGACAAGCTCTGTACAGTGGGGCACACCCCCGTACTTAGCGTCCATTCCTTATTTGCTGCCCTGGCAAGGCCCAGCCCACCACAGCCAGCCATAGGCTAGAATGGCAGCTACGCAGAACACGTCCCCACACGCTGGCCGCTCCCCTTTTCTTGGGCTGCACCTGCCTCACGACTCAACCGTGTCTCCCTTTATTTTTCTGGTGCTAAAAAGCACGAACCCCTTTTTCGCATCGGCAGGGGGGGGGGACGTCAATCCCAAGTGCTGCTGCCAACTGTGTCCCCGTAAGGAACGTTTGTGCTACTGCGCGACTGGTGTCCCCCTGCCCTGGCTGTCCCCAAAAAGTCCCCCAGTCTTTTTGCTCGCTCCCCTTTTCCTCCTGTGCGCCCCCTCTGGCCTGCTCCTTCTTTCTACTTCCTTTCCACCTAACCCCTTTTTTTCTTTCTCTCGCAATTTCCCTTTCTAGAAGGCATCGACCTCGTTTCTCTCCCCTAATCCGTGTCTTTTCTGAACCTTTACAGCTGTCCCATCTCCCTCCTTTGCTCTTTCCCACTTCTCTTCGGAACACACTACATCTCACGATCCTTCTTCCTCCCGTTCTCTCGATTCCTCGAGAGCTTCGACCGTCGTCACAAACTGCGCGACGTCTCTACGGAACTACGAACCGTTGGACTTCTTTCTCCTTGATTTGCCGATATTTTCATTTTAATCACGTCCGTTTTTCGGTAGGTTTATGCCAGTGATCGTGATCCTCACCCTTGCAAACAGGATGCCCCCTTTTTAATTGTGGCAGACGACGGTCGACAAAGAAACGGCAGGAGCCAGTGGGAAGAGCCATGGCAAGATGTGCATCGCCTCTGCGCCTGCCCTCCCTCGCGAGCAATTCCACTGTGCAGTGTCTCTAGACTCCCGCTCGCAGCTTCTCTTTGCTCTTTTGCTGGCCATTCTTGGACGGTGTCCTCGCAAACTTGGCAGAGCCGCTCCCGTTGGTCCTGCCGTTTCACAACTCATCCGGTCTTTCTCGGGCAACTTGGAGAGCGCGCGCCTGCCTTTTCTGCCATCCTCCATTTCCCCAACCTACGCATCAATTTGAACAGTCGAGCGCATCGCTTTGTCGCCAAAAGGAGAAAGTGCTAACCATCCCATTAGGATTCTTCCTCCCTCGTTCGTGCACTCGTGCCTGCCGTATATACCAAACTCCGACCTGCTCTATCCTCCTAGGTTGTCAAAATGGGTAAGAACTACTGCTTTGCACCTGTCGAATTGCTCGATGTGTGCCGTGTTTTCCTCGATCATGCTCCTGCCTCTCGCCTGGATCGCGCCTGCCTGTGACGAGCTGCTGCGCTTTCCCAGATAGTCGCAGTTGCTTCGTCTTGTTTTTCTGCTGTAAACAACACATCGCCACCTTGCGGGTTTCTGTCGACCATTGCGTCTTCCTGGCCAACCATTCCTACCCAACAAAGTCAAACACGCCAGCTCCAAGCCAAGCTCGCAGCTCACGTTGCTTGTTCGAATTGTTGTCTCATCGTGACGAGACGAGCCATCAAGCCCGATCCACCCAGTCTCCTTTGCCCACGGCTCGTCCCACGACGCAGAATCATGCATTTCGACCTCGGCAGCCACATGAGACCCCGTTCTCGCAGTGCACAGCTGGAAAAAGCCCTTGCCAGCGTCGCAAGCATGGGATCCATGTCTCTCACCGACAGCAAGCGCTCACGCGTTCCGCTCGTCGCTCCGCAGCCAGCTGAACCTCTCTCGGAGAACACCAATATGGCCAATGCCGGGGGCAGCATCCGGAGCACCACTCGTGGCAAACGTGCTTCGGCACAAATGGTCCGCTTTGACGAGGAGCCGCCCAAGGTGCTGCCCGCCATTCCGGTGGCCAGCGATGAGCTCTCTGCTAGCCCCGAATCGGCAGTCGATGACGCGGCTCCCGAGAGCGAGAATGCGAATGTGCCTGAAGACGCCAAGGTGGACGAAAAGCACGAAAACGACGGCGACAAGAAGGACGTTGAGGACGAAACGGAGAATGAGAACGAGGGCGAGACTCCAGAGCCTATGGTTTTGACTAGTTAGATGCCCTCCTTGTCCCCCCGTTTTTGATTCTTCGGCCCCTCCATTATTCTGGATCCTGGAAGCATCGCTATAATACGATCGAAACACGCACACATCGCATGCTCATGTCATACGAGACTTGATAAACATTGGAACACGTATGGCTAACATTGTGTTTTCCCTTTCAGCTTCGAACGGTTCTGCCCCTCCCCCTCCCGACGCCGCGGCGCCCCAAGCTCCCCCGAATGGTAGGCTACTTTGTCCGTGGTTTTCTGTCCTTTCTGGATTTGTGTAGCTTCCAGCGTGTTTACTGACAACCTTTCACAGCCCTGAGCGAGCATCATAACATTGTTCGGCGGAAGCTGACGGGCTACGTTGGCTTTGCGAACCTGCCCAACCAGTGGCACCGCAAGAGTGTCCGCAAGGGCTTCAACTTCAATGTTATGGTCGTTGGTACGTGCCACCCTTCATGCTTCTGTCCTTCCATTCGCGCATCACACTGACTCGTTTCAGGTGAATCGGGTCTCGGCAAGTCTACTCTGGTCAACACCCTGTTCAACACCTCCCTGTACCCCCCCAAGGAGCGCAAGGGCCCCAGCCTGGACATCATCCCCAAGACCGTGACGATCCAATCCATCAGCGCCGACATTGAGGAGGCCGGTGTTCGCCTTCGCCTGACCGTTGTCGACACCCCGGGCTTCGGCGACTTTGTTAACAACGACGAGTCGTGGCGCCCGATTGTCGACAACATCGAGCAGCGCTTTGACGCCTACCTCGATGCCGAGAACAAGGTCAACCGGATGAACATTGTCGACAACCGTATCCATGCTTGCGTTTTCTTCATCCAGCCGACCGGCCACTCCCTGAAGCCCCTGGACATCGAGGTCATGAAGCGCCTGCACACCAAGGTCAACCTGATCCCGGTCATTGCCAAGTCGGACACTCTGACCGACGAGGAGATTACTGCTTTCAAGCGCCGCGTACGTAACTCGTGAATTTGCTTTCGTGCTTGTGGTTTTGCCTGCCTAGGGACGCCTCCCGCTAACTAAACTGTCCTTGTAGATTCTCGCCGACATTCAGTACCACAAGGTCCAGATCTTCGAGGGCCCCCGCTACGAGCTTGACGATGAGGAGACGATTGCGGAGAACAACGAGATCCTGTCCAAGGTTCCCTTCGCCGTGGTTGGTGCGACCAACGAGATCACCAACGCCGATGGCCGCAAGGTCCGCGGTCGTCGCTACCCATGGGGTGTCATTGAGGTCGATAACGAGGAGCACTGTGACTTCGTCAAGCTGCGCCAGATGCTCATCCGCACGCACATGGAGGAGCTCAAGGAGAACACCAACAACATCCTCTACGAGAACTACCGCACCGACAAGCTCCTGCAGATGGGCGTCTCGCAGGATCCGAGCGTGTTCAAGGAGGTCAACCCTGCTGTGAAGCAGGAAGAGGAGCGTGCCCTGCACGACCAGAAGCTGGCCAAGATGGAGGCCGAGATGAAGCTCGTCTTCCAGCAGAAGGTCTCCGAGAAGGAGTCCAAGCTCAAGCAGAGCGAGGAGGAGCTGTACGCCCGTCATCGCGAGATGAAGGACCAGCTCGAGCGCCAACGCCAGGAGCTGGAAGAGAAGAAGTCGCGCCTCGAGAGTGGCCGTCCCCTGGAGAAGGAGGGCAAGAGAAAGGGCTTCTCCCTGCGTTAAATCAGCAGCGACCACGTTTCTTGCGACGGTGCATATGCAGCTCTGCGATACCACGGACCACCGACTACAGACCACCGACCACGGACCGCGGAGTACGGACCACGGCCCACTGCTCGTTGTCTATCCGGCGCGACAGCGGCACAATGCACACGCACTTGTCGCCATTCTTGTCTCTTGTCTTATTTCTTGCGCTCCTTTTATCTCCTCTATATGATCCTATGTCTCGGTATGCGCGACGCCCACCGCCGCCGCGATACAAGCACCGTCCCGCCGCTATTCTTTTGTCTTCATATTATGTCATCGGATTCCCTTTTCTTTCCAAGCCGCCTTGATATTTCTTTTGTGTTGTTGTGTTTTTTGTTCTTTTGTTCCTTTGTGTTCTTTAATCACATTTCTAATTCACGAGAACAAAAATCCGCCTTTTCTCTCCCTGTTTTTATATTGGCGGTGTGCAGCAAAAATTGTTTTCACAGAGTAATGGTTATGGGGAGGATGGGCAAAGGAAAGAAAAGGAATTAGCCAAAACTTTTTGTTATCTTTGCCGTTTTTATGTTCAAACGCGCCTGTGGACGTGGATGTCGCGTGCCTCGATTGACCCGAACCCGAATAGCAATGCAAGACGGCCTCTGCTGATCTTTTGGTTTCCCAACTTTTGTAATATTGTCGGGGCAGGGACTGACCTTAGCGGGCAGGACATTATGCGACTGGCTGGACGGGACATGCGATGCGTTCGGTTGTCTTCATTGTTGTTTGGAGTTTTGTACCTGTCACCACAATATACCTTGCTCTTACGAGGGATACTAAGGCTTCGTCGGATTGTGTTTATGTCTTGTGTCTTTTGGGTTGGACTGTAGAAGGACAGACTGCAATATCGCCTTTTTTTATATCCCATCCAATTGTTTTCTACGTTACTCTGCCGTATGTCTTTTTATTGCGCCTTCTTTGTATTTTTAACTTGCTCAGTTTTGCCTCCTTGTCCATGATATAGTATAACAAAGCTGCTCGCATCGACGTATCACATCCGGACGCTTAACTGATCATGACTTGGCGAAGGACGAACAAGGTAAACCAGAGAGTGTATTGACTATCTTACAGTGACATGCATCTATGTGTAAAGACGTTTTGTGTTGGACGGCGGACGAGAACGACGACAGAAGAACGAAGGGCAGAGTGTTCGACGAGGCTGACTGATTTGTAGCCCGTCTAGCGGCGCCGCAGGTACCAGTTATGGGCCAGCTGGGAGACCTCCGGAGGGAAGGGGGTCGGCACCTCGGAGAAACCGGGACGGCAGACGGGGTGGCGCAGGTAGACGGCGGCGCAGATGTTCTGGTTGACTTCGAGGTAGCGCGGGATGAAGGCAAAGGCCCGCATAAAGGGCCGCGGGCGCCAGGGCGTGGCATACGGCTTGGAGGGATCGACCGGGTTGTGGGCCTCCTCCGCCGCCTCCTCCGCCAGGAGCTTCCTGAGCAGCGTGCGCTCGTCGTCCGTCAGCCGCGGCGTGTCCGGGTCCTCATCAGATTGGCGGTATCTGGATTCCAGATTGTCCAGCACGCCTGTCAAGCGGTCGACCAGGGACGCGGCGGGCGGTGGCCCTGTCCACTTGCTCCGTCCGCTGGCCAGCCGGAAAGTCTCCTTCATGATCTTGGCGAGGACGGGCCGCGCAGGCTTGGTCGTCTTTGCCTCTTGGAGCAGCTCGCTGATTTTTAATGTCACGGGGCCAGCGTTGTCACTGTCAAGCCACCACAGGTGCTTCCAGGTTGGCAGTTGCCGTTTGTAGACCTTCACCTCGGCCGGAGCTGTCTCAGCGGCTGCCGTGGCGTCTGCAGCTGTTTCGGCAGCCGTCTCTGCAGCTGTGTCTGTCTCCGCCTTTGCCTCCGCCGCGGCGTCTTCCGTTGTCCCTGCGGCCTTGGCCGCGCCAGCTGCACCCAGCGCTCTGAGCTGATTCGCCTTGTAGGCGCTCTTCTTCAGGCCCGTGGCGAACAGCACGTGGTCCACATCGACCTGGAACATGTCGCCGGGGTTCAGCAGGTAGCCGGGGTGGATCATCTGCGGACGTGGCATTAGCGGAGAGGACCAAGCAGGTATGACACGGCACAGGGACACAGGGGACACAAGCCACGCCCTCCTCACATACCTTCTTGCCGTTCACCGTGACGGCACCGTGCACGACAAACTGGCGCGCCTGGCGGGCACTGCTGGCGAACATGGCGCGGAAAATGGCAATGTCCAGACGGCGCTCCATGGGCGCATACGTCATCTGCATGTACGGCGTCGTCTTCTCGCTGAGCTGGTTCGTGCCGGCCTCCGGGCCGAGCTGCAGTTTCCCCAGGGCCGGGTCCAGCGCGCGGCCGCGACCGCGACCGGCGGCCTGCTCGGAGCCGTCAAAGCGGGCCATGTAGCGCGGGTCGAAGTTGGTGACGGACTGCAGGCGGCGGCTGAACATGCGCTCCCACTTGCCCTCCCTGATGTGCTCGCCGTGGTAGCCGCGGGTCAGGGCCTTGGCCGTCCATTTCTGCTGGAAAAAGGTGCGCCCGAGGCTCGGCGGGGGCGGGTAGTTGGCCTGCATGTTGAAGAGGTTGTACTTGTTCCAATTTTGCCGGAGGCGCTGGGCGGGTGTTAGCGGACAGCTCTCCTGTCTCCTGTCTCCTGTCTCCTGTCTCCTGTCTCTCCG
>WNLO01000113.1:0-52615 GCA_021398005.1 Sporothrix luriei | reverse complement strand
ATGTCTCCTGTCTCCTGTCTCCTGTCTCCTGTCTCCTGTCTCCTGTCTCCTGTCTCCTGTCTCCTGTCTCCTGTCTCCTGTCTCCCGTCCCTATTGCAACTTACCACGCGCCGCAGGCTGTGGTACCGGAAGTCCCGTCTCAACTTCATGGTCGCGATGGTTTGGAGGTCAATTGGCCGTTGCCTCGAGTCGGTCAGTCTCCAATGTCAAAGCCGCCGTGCTCGCCTTCGTTTGAGGGGGGTCGTTGGTCGGTCTGTCGGCAAGTAATCGCGGTGGTGCTCGTGCGAACGTCACTGCAGTTCCTGGTCGACGCTGGTCGGACGATGTTCAAAAGCTCACGCCTCCTGGATGCCGGACAACAAAAAAAAATGCACCCGCGAATCACAGCGCTAGCGTGGAGCGCGGCTTGACAGTGTGTGCACGTGACCGTGTACGACGAAGAAGTCGACCATTCCACGAATCTCTCGTCTGAAAATACGATCAATCGGCACACCACGTCTTGAAAACATGAGTGGCTCTGTTTGCACGTTGCTCCGGTGTACACACGGTGCCGTCGTGGCCGTTGACGTACCTCACCGTCGTCGCATGTGCTGGCCACGGACGTGAACAGCTCGCACGTGACTATACTACAAAACTATGCATGCGCAGTTGCTCTCGCCGGATGCCACTGGTAATAGGTCGCGCCCGCCATGGCCTTGTCAGCCGGGCAGCCGTGCAATGGGGATATGCCCCGCTAAGTCAAGCGCTAGAGTCTCCCAATGAGCCAATGCACCTTCCCTCTTGCACTGGCAGCATCAATGCAATGCAGAGGAAGGTCCCGCAGAAAAAAACCAGCCGCTAAGTTTTCTTTAACTTTTTTTTGAACTTTTTCTGCAGCTACTCGTCCCCGTTGCCTGTGTCGCGTTTCTTCACCTTTCTTTTCACCTCTCACTTTCCGCGCCCTCTTTCTTCCTCTGTCTTCTTCTCTTCGTTTGCAACGACAGAATTCTCCGTCCACCGTCCGTTGTTCATCCCATTCTCACCAAACCATCGCTCCTCGTATACTTCTCAGCATCGCCAACCACCGCCACAAGCACACACACGTATCAACTATGAGCGACGCACCATCAGCGCCCGTCGAGGCTGTCGAGGCCCCGGCCGCCGAGGCCCCGGCCGCCGAGGCCCCGGCCGTTGAGGTCCCGGCCGTTGAGGTTTCGGCCGCTGACGTGTCGGCTGAGGAGACTGCCGCTCCTGCCGCCGAGACCACCACGGCCGCTCCTGCCGAGACTGGCGCCAAGGCTGCCGACGGCAAGACCACCAAGAACAGCAGAAAGTTCGACCCCAGCGTGCTGCCCGAGTCCGAGGACCACTCGGCCATTCAGACCCAGGTGAGTCGACCACCATAGATCCCCTGCATCACCCCCCCCCCCCCCCCCCAAAGCCTCTGCATCCGCTAACCCATCCTCCTCCAGGTCCACTTCTACTTCAGCGATAGCAACCTGCCGACAGACAAGTTCCTGTGGGAGCTGACGGGCGGCGCCGAGAACAAGCCAGTGGAGCTTAAGAAGATCTGCCAGTTCGGCCGCATGCGCCGCTTCAAGTCGTACGAGACCGTGGTCGCCGCTCTGCGCGATAGCAAGTTCCTGACCGTCAGCGGCCCCGCCGGCGCTGAGGTCGTCGTGCGCAAGCACGCCTACAACCCCGACCGTCCCCGCAGCAAGATCGACGCCGCTACCGTCTACGTCAAGGGCTTTGGCGACGAGGAGCCGTCGACGCAGTTCGACCTCGAGGCCTTCTTCACACAGTACGGCACCGTCAACGCCGTGCGCCTGCGCCGCGCCGCCGACAACCTGTTCAAGGGCTCCGTCTTTGTCGAGTTCCAGGACCCCGAGCAGGCCGAGGCCTTCCTCGCGCTCGACCCCAAGCCGCGGTGGCGCGACCAGGAGCTTAAGATCATGTCCAAGCCCGCCTACGTCGCCGAGAAGTCCCAGCTGATCCGCGAGGGCAAGATCGAGCCCAACACCAACAGCGCGCCGCGCTTCTTTGAGGGCCGCGTCCTGGGCGGCAAGCGTGGTGGTGGTGGTGGTGGCGGTGGCGGCCGTGGCGGCTTCCGCGGCCGCGGCAACGGCAACGGCAACGGCAACGGCCACCACCACGGGGGCGACAAGAACGACTGGAAGAAGCGCCGCGACGACGACCGCAAGAACGGTTTCCGGGGCGGCCGCGGCGGTCGCGGTGGCCGGGGTGGCCGGGGCGGCAACAACTGGAACAGCAACAACAAGGAGCGCAGCAACGAGCGCAACGACGAGCGCGCGGCGGCGGCTTCTACTGCTGCCACCGCCGCCAACGCGACAAACGGCGGCAAGCCGGTGATCCACGCGACCAACGAGAAGGGCGAGGTCGTCGACGCCGCCAACGGCAACGGCAACAAGCGCGCCCGCGAGGACGACGGCGCGGCGCCCCCCGCCAAGAAGGTCGATGCCAAGGAGGCATGAGCGTGAGCTGGTGCCTGCGGGTGCTGGTCCTTTCTGGTTTGATTTTCCTCGAATTTTTCTGTACCCGTGTACTCGTCAATTGTGTGCTAGATCGGCTGTGCTGTAATCTTCTATTTTGTATTGCACCCGCCGCCATGAATTTTGGTACCGCATCCTGTTGTTTCTTTTTTTTTCTTCTTTTTTTTTTCGCTTTTTTGGCATATTCTTGCTGTGTTTGTGTTCGGGTCATTCGGCGTTTAGGAACTTTTCAAACAAGAGACCGGGAAAAGAATCAAGTGAGAAAAAGCAAAAAGAGATAGCATTCCATGCCCCCGGCACGACGCTTCGGGCGCGGCAAACAATGAAAACAGACAAACGAGATACCAAACAAGATGCCACTTGCCAAAGAAAGGTCACATTCAAAGTCGACTCGATGCGCACTTGTATTTGTGCCGTGCGCCGCTCGCGCCGCTCCGTCGGGCCATTCCGGTGCATGGAGCCCGAGCCCGACGCCTGCTGACGCTATGGAACGGCATCTGTCAACGGGGTCGACCAAGTTGTGTTGCGAAGCAAATCCCGCGATGCTGAAAAATCCACACAGGACAAGCCTCCTCAATTGACCTTCCGCAGGCACACGATGCAGGCCAATGTACGACGAATGCTTGCGTGCAGATCGAAAGGAGGCGGCTCTGGCCCCATCCACCAGGTCGAGCGATTCATGCAAGCGGGCGTGCTTTTCCGGCGCTTTACGAGGATAGCCTGGTGTCAGTACTGTAGCACATCCGACATCGAGTCAAAAGATTTGCCATTGCCGCCCGCGGCGATACGACGGAGACGGAGGCGGCCGTCCTCGCGGCGGCCGCAGCCGCGGGCAGACCAGCCCCTACGCTCCTGGCGATCTCCCTCGACACCACCGACTCGGCCTCGGTCGACGCCGCCGTCGCGACACTCACCAACGCCTTTGGCCGTCTCGACATCCTCGTCAACAACGCCGCCGTCCTCGAGCCCGTCAGCCCGCTCGGCGACAGCGACCCACGCGCCTGGTGGCGCACCTTTGAGGTCAATGTCCAGGGCGTCTACCTGGTCAGCCGCGCCCTGCTGCCTCTGCTGTTTGCGTCGCCCCACGGCAGCCGCACCATTGTCAACCTGACCAGCATCGGCGGCCTTCTCGTCATGCCCACCATGAGCGACTACAACACCTCCAAGCTCGCCGTCTGCCGCCTCACCGAGTTCCTCGCCGCCGAGTACGCCGACAGGCAGCTCGTCGCCGTCGCCGTGCACCCGGGCGGCGTCGCTTCGGACATGAGCCTGAGCCTGCCCCAGGTGTACCACGCGAACATCACCGAGACGCCCGCGCTGGCCGGCGACTCGATTGTGTACCTCACGCGGCGTCCGCAGCCGTGGCTGGCCGGGCGGTACGTCAGCGTGCAATGGGACCTCCCGGAGCTGGAGGCCCAAAAGGACGAAATCGTGCAGAAGGATCTGCTCAAGAACAAGCTGGCCGTATAGACGTAAAACGAGCGGCCATGTCTGCTTACAGACCTGCGACTGCGCTTGACCGTAGTCAGAGCACAGGATCAGATACATAGACTAAAGGAGGATATGGAAAACTATAGAGTCTGCAAACATCGCCAGATGCACAACGGAGTACGACAAACCTGTCTCGGCCCTTGCTCCTTCCCTGTATGTTACCGTGGGCTGGGGCCACTGGGTGCCAGACTTGCAGGGGCTGGTGGCTGCCGGAAAGTGGGGAAAAGTTGAGGTTGCCAAAAAGAAAGCCGCTGGAAACCGGAGCCTTCGTCGGAGGAAGGGGCAAACGACCAGTGCTCACAATTTCGGAGTCGCATCTGAAGGGCAGGAACGAATAACAGATAGTGAGCTTGGTAGCAAGACACAGGGTCTCGTAAGGTGAACGAAAAGCTCAAGGAACCGCTTGCAGGTTAAGGAAGCTCTCTGTTTTCCTATTCTTTCCTCCTCAGTTGTTTGTTTCCTTTGTCCATTTACACATGCGTTTGTGTAAGTGTACGACGTCGTTCCTCAACATGTCTTACAGTGGCATTCACTTTGACCCAGGCTCGTGCTTGCTTATATGCATTCTGGGAAGGAGCGAAGAACCACGGAAGGACGGAGTAGGGTGCAAAGTGGACAAAAGAGAAAAGAGAAGGAGCAGAAAACCAGATACAAAGAAAGGCACCAGTCAAAATCCCAACTCCGATGACAACGGCCAGTTCCCCAGTCGGTCTCGGCATACACCTGTCTGTTCAACACGCGAAACGCCCGCCATCGGACCCCGATCGTATACAGCCGCAACGGCACTCGCGATGCCCAGACCGACCGTCCCCATGGGCCGCCTCAACGGACCCAAGATAACCAGCACGACGCACGTACGTGGTCCCCGACGTGCCCCAGACGAACGCCACTGTTCTCAAGCTGCAGCAACGTATTGGGAGTCTCAAGGCGTGGTGCATGCGGTTGGCGGGCGGCGTAGAGACGTAGAAAAGATCCCGAGAGCACCCAACATACCAAAAAGGCCAAGGAGGCGGGAGCAGCCGCGGCGCCAAAGGCTAAACTATAGACGGAGGCGACTATGTGAGCTTGGAGTTGTCAAGAATGTAATTATTTTCAAACCTGACTCTCAGTAGATCTCGTCAGTTTTCCTGGTCCAGGCAATACGTCATTCGAAGGGTCAAACCTCGAGTGTTTGCTGCATATCAATTACAAGACTACTTCTATTTCGGCCGCCTTGCAAGGCAATGCAGGTATATTAAAACCGACTGGGCTCTTGCAGGCGCTCTCCCGTAAGTCATAGTGTTATCGCTGTGTTTTTGGACCCAAAGCCCCGTCCCCGGAATACCCGGTTTGATATATCTTTTTTTATTTTTAATTCGTACTTTCATTTGCAATATGCATGTTGAAGGTCGTCAACATATGTCCGTTGTTGACTTACATGGTTCTTACAACACCTAAATCCACATGGGAACGGGGTCGGAGTTTATCTTCGTATGACAAGCAGGTAACTACGGCCACCAATAGTTAGTGCAGCCGATAGCCGGCCGCCAAGGCCATCTTCGGGACCGGGTCGCCTCCAGGAGACTGGGAGTACGACATACTCACGGCGGTGGAGCAGGCTGCACAGCGTTTTTATCCTAGGGTGTTTCGCCTGCCTTGCGGATTTCTGGCTTCCTTTCCATTCCATTTCTTCTGTGGCCCACTACAATGTATCACTGGTCATGGTCGTATGGAGACAAGTCGGCAGCTCAAAGCTCCGATCTCCGCTAATCATAATGTGCTCTAAAGACACTGGGTCAGGTCCTTCTCTCTTGGATGGCTGTTTTCTCTCCATCCAGCGCTCCTCCTCGCCCATTCTTCCTTGCTCTTTCCAGTCCCAGTTCCTTCTACACAAAACATCCCCTCTGCGCCTGCTTTAGTGCCGTATTTAAGTTGGTCCCAGGACCCAAAATCTGCACAACCACCGTCACGGTATCGACTAACGAGTCATTTGAGGCGTCTAAGAATGAGCTAGATCAGTTTCGAATCTAGTTCTGCGCCATCGGTTCTGTGTCCTGCCTCGTCGGATTCCATTTACGAATCCGGGGGAGCAGCGCTGTTGCACCTATGAGAGGAAGGAGAAAAGGAAAATCAAAAGGCGTTCGGTTGGGGAAGGAGCTAGCGGGTTTGATAGCCGCTTCCACAACGCTGAAGAGTCGTGGAAGCAAATGAGAGGCACCTTTTGGGAAATGCACGTACTCCGTACAGGGCGGTATATTTATGTCGAGATCAAACGTCCGCGAATCGGACTGTCCTCTTGCCGATGCCTTGCATATTTTATCGGAGCAAATCTGAATGGCCGTGAATCTGCCTCGCTGCATGATCGTGCATGCGATGATTACTCGCCACTGTGCTCCTTCCCGTGCAAGCGATCTTTTACCATATGTCCTGTTACGGAGCCTTTAGAATAAAAAGGGAAGGAGTGCTAGTAAGAGGCGCATGCTCAGTATCTTGGAGAAGGCGCGTCCGACAAAAGGACCTCGGGGGAGAATGATACCAGTAGATACGTCCTGAGCAGCCCATTTCCAAAATAGACATTTGCTAGGAACATAACAGCTGCGGCAAGAGCAAACAAGGGAAGACGGACGCCTTCACGCTTTGCCACTTCAGTCCGGCAGCCGTCTTCGTGGAGCCACGGAGCCCTGGCTCGAGTCAGTGCCTCCTCGTTCTCCTCTTTTAGTAAATTTGAGTTTTCTCACTGCCCGTCCATTGTCCACTCAGCTCCTGCCTTTTGTATTTTCTGTATCATTTTAGTGAGTTCTCCGCGATGTGGAGCCTGCCGAGTCGGCATCCTTTTGCCGGTCCCTAGCACACCAGCAGCTTCCTGGTTTGGAGTTCGGCCGTTTCCACAATGCAGGTCGTTGGGAAGGCACGAACAAGGAAAACGGGAAAACGGGAAAGCAGGAAAACAGGAAAACAGGAAAGGAAGGAGGGAAACGACAGAAAAGGAAGGAAACGAATACGGATGCCTTCTTTCCTTGTAAATATGCCCCCCCTCCCGCATTCATAGTTTTGCTTCCCCCCCTTTCTGGTTCTCTGGAGATCATTTTGCAGTTTCTTCGCTCTTCGCCTTTACAACAGTCAGCCCCGTCCATGCCGGCAGACGTTTGGCGGACTTTCGCAGTACCTCCGGGCCCCTTTCTGTTCTATTTTTTCTTGGCTGTCCAGCAGCTAACCTAATCTTCACTCGTTCGTCGGCTCCGTGACGCTGTCAACGTCGTGTTTGATTTTGCCATTCGCCTCTTCTCCAGCCTCAGCTTCCCTCCCATTTCCCTTATAAAGTCAATTCATCATAGATATCTGCGCTTCAGACACACTCTTTCTTTCCCCTTATCCCATCCCGTGCTTGGTCTGGATTTATTTTATTTTATTTTTTTCCAAATAAATTGAACGAGTTTCCTCCTACATCGTATCCCCGCATCTAATCTGTCTTCGAAAAGCAGCGACAGAATCCGAAATACCAACATAAGATCAGCGTTGCTTAATTCGAAAAAAAGAGAAGAAAAAAATCTGCCCAGCGATCTGTTGTCGAACCACGATTGCTTCTAGAACGTTTCTAGGACCGTCTCGTTTAGGACATCAACTTAAGAATCTCACACCTTCCATGGCCTCACCACCAGAGGCCTCGGGCGCCTCAGCTCCGCCAAGCGACCCGTCCCGCGAGACCGACTTGGCATCGTCATCAGTACCAGCAGCCTCTTCATTAGAAAAAGCCGATGATGACGCCCATGAGAAGAAGGAAAAGTTCCTAGAAACCGGCGACGCGGACTCCCTCCACGATTCTGACGACAGCAGCGACGACGACAGCAGCAGCAGTAGCAACGGCAGCCGCTGCCGTGCCAAAGAAACCCAGGCCAGCAACACAAAGTCCCGGTCCCGGTCCATTATCTCGCGCTCCTTGTCGCGAACACGCTCTCGAACACGGTCGCGGACGCACTCTCTAGCCGACGGCACAGCACCCGTCACACGGACTGTCTCTGAAGTCCGCGGCGGCGTCTATTTCACCCGCGACGTTGAGATTGACGGCATCGAGCGGGAGGAGGAGGGCGAGCGTGCCGGCCTGTCGCATTCGAATGCCGGAGGCAACATTGACCTCGAAAAGGGCACCGGTAACGACGGCAGCAGCCTTGGCCGGGGCGGCGCCGGCGGTGCAGAAAAGAGCGGTGCTGGTGCCGGCGGTGGTGCTGGTGGTGGTAACGATGCCGACCCCAACCTGGTCAAGTGGGAGGGACCGGATGACCCGGAGAACCCCAAAAACTGGACGATTAGCACAAAATGGGCCGCCGTCTTCATCGTCAGTCTCTTCACCTTCATCTCACCCGTGTCGTCCAGCATGGTCGCACCCGCCCTGCCGGACATTGGCCGCGAACTCAACATCACCAGTTCCGTCGAGCAGTTGATGACGATGTCCATCTTCATCCTCGCGTATGCCGTCGGTCCGTTGTTCCTCGGCCCCCTGAGCGAGCTGTACGGCCGCGTCATTGTCCTGCAGCTCAGCAACCTGGTGTACCTCTTCTTCAACCTCGGCTGTGGCCTGGCCAAGACCCGCGGCCAGATGATTGCCTTCCGCTTCCTGTCGGGCTTTGGTGGTTCAGCTCCGCTGGCCATCGGCGGTGGCGTTCTTGCCGATCTCTTCACCGCTGAGCAGCGCGGCCGCGCTCTGTCCATGTACTCGCTGGCACCACTCTTGGGCCCGGCCGTGGGGCCCATCGCCGGTGCCTTTATTGCCCAGAACACCAGCTGGCGCTGGGTCTTTTTCTCCACCACCATTGCGGACGGCATCATCCAAGTTGCCGGTCTGTTCTTCTTGCGCGAGACGTTTGCGCCTGTTCTGCTGACGCGGAAGCGCAACCGCCTTCGCAAGGACACGGGCAACGACGCGCTCTATACGGCCTTTGACGAGGCACGTGCCAGCGGCGTCTGGCACACCCTGCGCATCGCACTCAGCCGCCCCTTTGTCATGGTCGGCTCCCAGCTGATCATCCAGGTCCTTGCTTTGTACATGATGTACCTGTACGGCATCATGTACCTGGTCCTGGCGACCTTCCCGACCCTGTGGACAGAGGTCTACCGCGAGCGCCAGGGCATCGCGGGCCTCAACTACATCGCCCTGGGCGTGGGCCTGTCCGTGGGCGCCCAGGTCATGGCCCCGCTGCAAGACCGCGTCTATGCATACCTCAAGCGGCGGTATAATGTGACTGTCGGCCGCCCCGAGTTCCGCGTGCCCATCATGGTCCCCGGCTCGATCCTCGTCCCTGCGGGCCTCCTGATTTTTGGCTGGACGGCCGAGTACAAGACCCACTGGATCGGACCCGACATTGGCGCCGCCTTGTTGGCCAGCGGCGTCATCATCGGCTTCCAGTGCATCCAGGGCTACCTTGTCGACACGTACACGCGGTATGCGGCGAGCGCCGTGGGCGCTACGACAGTTCTGCGCTCGATTGCCGGCTTTGGCTTTCCCCTCTTTGCCCCGAAACTATACTCCAGCCTCGGCTACGGCAAGGGCAACATCGTTCTGGCCGCCATTGGCATCGCTGTCGGGTGGCCGGCGCCGTTTTTGCTTTGGAAATATGGGCCATATCTGCGGGCAAAGAAGTCGAGCTTCCAGGGTTAAATTGGGTTTCAAAATTGCCTAATAATAAAAGGTTGAGGGGTGTGTGAAAGAACAATTAACAACGAGCGAGCAGATAGATCTGTTTCAGATCGTAGTTTTGTTTTTTAAAGGTCACTTGCAATTTGAGGCGTCATTGGGTAAATTGTGTTAGACGGCGGGTGGGAAACAAACAGTGCGCAAAATGATAATCGCAGAATGATACCATTTTTATGTTAATAGAATAAGAAAACACCGTCATGGCATAGGGTGAATTTTGGATGCGCGAAAATCAAAACGGGTAGGCCGGGTCGTCGAGGAACAGCAAATCCGGCAGCCGCCGGTGAAGCCCCGAAAAAGGCGTTCAGGTCATCGCCAACGTCAACATCCCTTACCAGTCATTCCATGGACTGCTCCAGGCGATATGTACTTGCACTCGCCCTGTGCCCCCACAGCCGAGAAATTCGGTGCGGGTTGAAGGGCAATACTCCGAAAGTCGATGTTATAACAAGGCTGTCGAGTTGAACACGATATTCGGGCAGTCCGGTTGCTGCTGGTGCTGTTTTCGGCCGCGCGGCTGTTTTTGGCATTCAAAGTCCCCGTGAAGTTGATAAATGCGATGTTGCTTATCAGTATATTGGATGTTCCCAGGTACGATCCTAGGCACCACACGTTAGATGAGTTCCGAATATGTCAATGTGGGGAGACGTCTGTGATGTAGGCGTGGAGATCGCGATGCTCTTCTCCTGTAGTCCCTGCTCATACCATTGTCTCCGCTATCTTGATCGATAGCAGGGCCACTGCCTGCGCCATCGAGGTGGAAATTCGCAAATACCACGTTGGTCACGCTGCCTCGACCGCCGCCGTTCGGTTTTTCAGCGCTTTCATAGCTTCCATGCGGTTGAAAGACGGTCTCGCCCACCCAGGTCTTGATGTAGGCTGAGTTGTGCATGTCGCTGTTACGGGCAATGAGGCGGACATCTCTGACGACAACATTGGCAACAGATGCGTCTTCCTCCGGATATTGGCCAAGGCTCCCAATAGCCACGCCGTTACCTCCGTGTATTGTCAACTGCACAATGCCATGTTAGATACGGGTGGTCCTCTGCACACATTTTAGGCTGCGTGTATGACCGAACGCCCCGGAGCGGGTGGCGGGCTGCCTCACATTCTGGCAGTAGATGTTGAAGGATCTCGGTTTGATTGCAATTGCATCATCGCCTCTATTGCCATTGTCAGCACACAACGGCCAAACCAACACACACACGATACATGCAACTGCCGTCATTTGTACCCTTGAGGCTCTGTTAGCTCTACTGTCTGCCAGTAAAAAGAAACGCAGACAAATGGGCGGATCAACCACAATTAAAAACAAGTGGAGTAGTCTCCAAACTCACTTACCTTGATAAACAAAATTGGTCAGGGCCACGTTGTGTGCGTCCATGGTATCGAAACCGTCTGTGTTCTGAACCCAGTTCTTGCCCGGCGGAGCCATAGCCGCGGTGTTGTTCACGTAAATGTCGTCGAACCATAGATTGCTGCCGTTCATCACATTGATGCTCCACAGAGGCGACTGGACCACAGAGACTAAACTGTTAGACAAGCAGATGATGGGTGATCGACAAAAGTCAGACCACTGGTCGCCCCGAATTTCCAAAATAGCGACCACGTACAGTGCCGGACGACCACGTCGCTGACGTTCCAAAGGACAAAGGGCATGGGGCGTCCAGACTGCGTGACGCCTTGTTCGGCCGCATACCAGCTGTCTCCTCCGCCCTCGATGCCGCCAGTCCCATGGCCGTTTATTGAGATTCTTTCACCGGAGAGAACGAAGCCTGCTTGATGGTTTTGGGAGGCAATGGGATACCCGTTGGCACGCCAGTACGAGAGGTTGGTTGAGAACTGCAGTAGACGGTCAATACCGGTAGAACCTATCCGTGACCACAAGGCCTGGCACCAGACGAGCACTCACCTCCCATACACCATGCCAGTGCACGGTCACGTCCCTGACAACTGGGTTGAGGCGAGAGGCTATGGTGTACCTCGCGCCTTTGGGGAAAACGACCGTGCCGCCGCCATCACAATCAGCAAACGCCTGCAGGATCTGAGGGACGTCATCTACAGCATCAGCACCGAAGCTGGTGGCTTCGGGCTGCTGCTGGATCGGCGTGACGACACAAACTCTACCATCTGCGGCAGGGCTTCGTGGCCGGAGCATCGCAAAGGGAGGCAGACCCGAGGACATGGCGCCTCGGGAAAGCATCGATGCCATCACAACTGCTGACGCAAGCATACTGATCATGGCTTGTAAGGCTTGCGCAGTGATCGTCAGACTTTCTGGCCATGGAAGAAGAAGAACATCATAGCCCAGATTGTGTTCCAGCGGAGCGGTGCTTTTCGATCAAAGAAATGCAATACCAGGCAATATCAAGCCGCTCGCCAAGCCACCTCCATCCCGTCGTCTCCCATGCCCCTCTCGTTGTCGCTATATCTCTGATCCTCGGGTTTTCGTTGTCTGACTGGTACGATAAATGAACAGGGAGAAAAGAGAGAAGGAAAGAAGTAAGCAGGGCAAGATCTTGTCCAGGTTAAGCTCCTCTATCTCCCGGAGTTTGAAGCGGATTGCTCCTTCCCTCTGTATGTTGTACAGCCAATGTTTATTGCTCCTTCCAGGCATACGTGCCTCTCGATGCATTTGCAACGCGACTTCCCCAAATTCTGGGTATTGGTAATTCAAAAGGTGTAAAACCCCACACAAACCGCCACTGCCGCCTGCTGTTTCAAGATGCGCACCACCTTCGTACCTGCCGATCCAAGAGTACACACCTGGGCCGCGCTGTAGAACGTTCCTTCTCAACTCTGCTGTTCCTTCCCCACAGCCATTTTGCAGAGTCCGTACCTGCCAGTTTCTCGTGGAACTGGAGAAACTCTAGCCCTTCGAGGCTGCCATCCCTCGCGCCTTCCCTTCGAACTGTATTTTTGAGACTTCGTGGCTTCCGCTCCTGAAGGGTAGTATTTATGGGAAGGTGCGGTCGCCATACGGCGGCCTCATTCAAGAACTCCAAAGCCAAAATACCCCTTGTCTCCTCTATCTCCTATTTTCTGTCGTCCCAGCCGACTTGGCTTCATTTCAAACCTCATCCATCTTGCTTCCCCATAACACATCATTTGGGAGCCAGGCCGTCTAAGAAGCTCCGACGCCGCCGTCCGTCTCAGCCTCCGTTCCTCATTTCCCAGGACCAACCTCCCACAACTCCTATCGCTGTCGCCGCCCTGTCACGGAGTATTCTGTTCCTGCGAGACCCGATACCAGCATCGAAATAGGCTCGATTCGTGGCGACCTGTAGAATTATCAGCTTGACCTTATGATTTCATTGGACATTGATACCCCCGGGGCATCTTCTTTGCTACCAAACCTCAGTTACGGTTGCACACTTTTGGATTCAGGTAAGAAGCTCAAAGGCTTCCTCGTCTTCTTAGTATGGTGCCTCTCTTTTTCCTTTCTCGTCTATAATTTCGATACTTGTGACTGCACAGCACCATCGCCCGCTGGGCGGACGGAATCATTGCCTCCCGGCTGGGCGTCTAACGCGCTTGGAACATTCCCACCACCACGCCTTAATTACGAGTCATCGTCCCTGTCCAACTGCATTCGTCGAGTTGGACCTTTTGTTTTAGATCAAAGGGTCTTTCCAGACCGTCGGTTTGGTTCGGGTCGGCCTTTTCTCGCTATTTGATCCGCCGGGACAGACTCGCGATCGTGACCATTATAGGCTGTTCCATTTGAAGACCCGGTACTACCATGCCTGACCCGGCCTGGGCTGGACCTCGTTTCTCAATCAGCGTACCGCCTCGGGCACAAAGCAACGCCCTTTGATCTGGAGTCTGGTCCCCACTGCACCGGCAGACCAGCCCGCATGTGCTGCGCCCTTCCCCTCCCTTTGCCCAGGCCCCATTACGTTTTTATTCACAGACAAGCGTGCTTCGACATCCGTTGTTCTCTCTCAAATATGTATTCTCCGAACGGTGTGGGTGGCTGCGCTCTTTTACTGACCTGGTGTCTTTACAATGTTCAGAATTGAAGCACGACCTTTTTCCACTCATGGTACCCGCGCGAATTCTCGTACAACATACGACGCTCTTTTACGAACCTTTGCGCATCTGGACGCATTTTCTCGAGAATCGATTCTTCACCCTCACCCAGAACTCACAAGACATCTCACGAACGCTGTTGCTTTCCTGCCCTTCTGAGACTTACCACTTGTGTTGGGCAAGCCGACTGCGCCGGGCGGTAACTAGAGCTTATTGCTTGGCTAAGTCTGTCAACTTTGCAAGCTGCTGGCTGTCATAGGTTTATCTATTACCAATCGTGCACTGTGAGACATTGTGACTCTCGATACATCAAATTCTCGCTTTTGTTCGCAAACCTTGTTTTATTTGGCAGTATCATCACCCAATACAATGCCCCCGGCCTTGGGGCCCAGATTCTCGGTTCTCATTTGAACACTTTCCAGCATTCCAGCTTTTCTACTCTTCAGCGCCACAGCACCCAAAGCATTTGAGCACCCCGTCTCACATCTTACTTTGTCGTCTTTCCGACATCACGCCACCCAGCCCTTATGCATACAAGATTCTGCAGCGTTGCGGCCTTGAACTCCGATGTTGGTCGGCCTCGTCTAGCTTTGCATTTTTGTTCTTGCCCGTCTTATAGCTCCCTTCGCTCTACCTTGTGACAGCCATGGGCGACAACGACCCCCGGCCTGCCTACGGGCAAACGCCAGCGCCACTCCCGATTTCCAACTTCAGCCCTGCAATTCCACCATCCGCAATGCCCTCCGCCTCAGCCACGCCTCTCTCGGCCGTCACCTCGCAGGGCGGGCCGACGTCGGCGCCATCGACTGGGGGATCGACGACCGCACCGAAGAAAAAGTCCCGGCGCAATACTGACCCTGCAGCACAAAAGCGACGGTGCGTCAGCACGGCCTGCGTCGCATGCCGGAAGAGGAAGTCCAAGTGCGACGGCGCACTGCCGAGTTGTGCGGCTTGCGCCAGCGTCTATTGTACCGAGTGCGTGTACGACCCGAACTCGGACCATCGGCGGAAAGGCGTCTACCGTGAGAAAGTGGACAGCATGAAGGCGCAAAACTCGACCTTGCAAATCCTCATAGAGTCGATCCTCAATGCTGATGAGGAAGATGTGCTTGCCATTGTGAGAAGGATTCGCACATGTGACAGCCTCGATGCGGTGGCCGAGTCGATCATGAAGGAGGAACACAACAACAACGGAGACGGCGGGGATGACGCCAGCACCATGTCCGACAATGTGGTAGCCGACCCAGACCAACCAGCCGAGGGCGAGCTCGAACTAGCCAGGAAGATGGGTGAATTGCGTCTTGAAAACGGCTCTGTTCGCTTCATCGGCGGCACCTCCCACTTAATATATATTGGCGACTCTCTAGGTGACAACGAAGCCGACTCGAGCCCCGCAAACAGCGCTGAGAGTGCTTCGGCAGCCGAGGGCGAATCCCAGTTCGAGTCACCATATACCACGACCGAAGAGGCCATCAACAGCTGGACGACCGTCACCGCCGACACCTCGCTGATCATCCATTTGATGAACATGTACTTCAACTGGCACTACACCTACTTCACCACCCTCTCCAAAAGTCTCTTTTACCGCGACTTTCTTCGAGGCCGGCCGTTGGTGCCGCCAAAGCGTACCGTCTATTGCACATCGCTCCTCGTCAATGCCATGCTCGCCCTGGGCTGCCATTTCACCGGCGCCGTCGGGGCCTTTGCCGTCCCTGGAGACAGCCGCACGAAGGGCGACCACTTTTTCGCGGAGGCGAAGCGCCTCATCGTCGAGAACGACGAATACGAAAAGCCCAAGCTTGCCACGGTGCAAGCCTTGGCTCTGATGTCGGTCCGCGAAGCTGGTTGTGCTCGTGAAGCCAAGGGATGGGTATACAGCGGCATGAGTTTCCGCATGGCGCAGGACATCGGCCTCAACTTTGACTCTAGCCCGAGCACAGGCTCGTCAATAGGTGCTGCCGAACACGATGGGCATCACCAGATGAGCGACACTGAGATCGATGCGCGCCGCATCACGTTTTGGGGCTGCTTCCTATTCGACAAGGCGTGGTCCAACTATCTCGGCCGCTTGCCCCAGCTTCCCAAGAACTCGTACAGCGTGCCCAAGTATGACGTCTTCCCCGACGAGGATGCGGAGCCTTGGTCACCTTTCACCGACTCTGGCTTTGACGTATCGCTTCGGCAGCCATCTCGGACCCGTGCCATCGGACTGCAACTGTCTAAGCTCTGCGAGATCAGCAGCGATCTCCTCCTCTTCTTCTACCACCCGAATCACATCGGCCGTTCCAACGGCAAGGCAGTCGAGCTTAAGAAGCTTAGTGAACTGCACCGTCGTCTGGAAGACTGGCGCCGCGAACTCCCTGTTGAATTCGAGCCTAAAGAGGGACAGCTACCGAATGTGCTGTTAACACAGTAAGTTGGTTCCATTGCTACCAGAGAAATTTCTGTCAAGAGACATGCTACTTACGCGCATTCTAGCATGTTCTTCCATCTCCAGTACATTCATCTTTTCCGGCCCTTCCTCAAGTACACTCCGAAAGCGTCACCCCTACCAGCACATGTATCTCCCCGACGTATCTGCACGTCAAATGCCGGTGCCATCTCCAAGCTGATGCGCTTGTACAAAAAGGTTTACAACCTTCGCCAGATCTGCAACATTGCTGTTTACATGATCCACTCGGCCTGCACCATTCATCTACTTAACCTCCCCGAGAAAACAGCCAAGCGCAACATCATCCACGGTGTCAAGCAGCTCGAAGAGATTGCCGAGGACTGGCTCTGTGCCCGCCGCACTCTCAGCATCATCAGTGTCCTAGCACGCAAGTGGGGTGTCGAGCTGCCCGAAGAGGCCTCTCAGGTCTTACAGCGCTCTGATGAGAAGTACGGCACCTTTAGCACGGCCGATGTCCCGTCCCCAAATCTGTCTGTCGGCTCTGCGGCCGGTCCCCATGGGTCCGGGACCTCACCACGGCACCACCAGGACTTTGGGGGTGCAAATGTGGAAGGGGGTACCGATAACTCTCCCTCGGCCGCTATACGCAATGCGGCAGTGAAGGCGGAGCAGCTTGGCGCTGGTGGCATGGCCATCACGGCCATGCCGGGCCTGTTGGAGCAATTCTCTCAACAGTCACCGACGTTCCAGGATTTTTCAACACCGGGTGTCACACCAGAGTACCTCAGCGGCCTCCCCAAGGCGAACTCTCCCGCAGCCGGTGCCGTCGCTCCTGTTTCGAAGCAGCCATCGTATTCGCAGAGCACGGGCGTTCCTTCTTACGGACCGTCGGCTGTATCTGTTGGCGTGGGCAGTTCTGTGCCCGGTGTCAGTACCTGGTCTATGGACCCTGCTGTCACGCAGCCCATGCAGGGCTATGACCAGGCACAGTTGGCATACCATCAGCCGACGTCACAGCCCGGCATACCCTCCAGTATGTACGGTGTCGATGGCCAGGACTGGTTCTTGAAAGAGGGTGTCAGCTGGCAGCACAACTTTGATACGTGGGGCTTTCCCCAGCAACGACAGCAAGGACCCGTGTCCCCAAGCAACCTACATCATCAGCAGCAGCAGCAGCAGCAACAACAGCAGCAACAACCAGCAGATCATGTACGGCAACCACTCCCGCAACAGCAAATTTCGCGGTCGCATAACCATACGCCAACGAGCACGGAAAACAACAGTACGCCCATCTCGGACAGCAGTTTATTTATGTTTCGGGGTCCGCAAGGCTCCGATCTCGACATGACCTTTGACGATCTAGCTACGGTGGGCAGAGACCTGCATGGACTCGGGCCTGTCTAGATAGGCGGTCATGCTGGGGCATATGGTTGTACTTTTTGTAATATATATCGATTCCGCTGAGTAGTGTGGCGAATCTAGGTTATTTACAAGAGTTATGTTTTGGAGATGCCGGCTGGGGGAGACCGCATGGCGCACCAAACTGGAATTATTGCCGTCGTCACATATACTTGCCAAGGTGGGTTTCTTGTATTGTGATTTTGATGGATGCGTCGAGTTGTGTGAATGTCTATGGCCGTAAAAATTGCATCACGCTTTCCAACATTAACAAATGTCAAGACATGCTTGGTGCTCGCTTCTATTCTATGCTACAGCCTTTGGGTGGCGTCACCGGCCCAGCACCTTGCTCAGCGTCTTGCGGAACTCGGCCGCCTCCGCCTCCATCTCTGCCATGGTGCGCGCCTGTCGGGCGCTGTCCTCGATCTTGGGGAACTTGCCGCCGGGCTGGGGCCGGTCGCCAAACGCGGAGGCGTGCGCCGCCGCCAGCGCCGCGTCCCATTGCTGCCCGCCCACGTTGCCCGGCTCGTCGGCCATCTGCTCGTAGAGCTCGTCCGCCTCGGTCAGGGCGGTCTTGGCCGTCGCGCCCCGGATGCGCGGCAGCACGTGCACGTGCACATGCGGCACCGTCTGCCCGGCCTCGGGCCCGTCCTGGATGGCAATGTTGAAGCTGCCCTTGTGGACGGCCGCCTCGGCGTCGTCGGCGTGCGATGCGGCCGTCGCGCCAAAGTAGTGGGCGGCCAGCATGCGCTGGACGACTTGCACGGAGGAAAACAGGTCAAGGGCCTCGGCGGCGTCCAGGTCGGTCAGGCGGCGGTGCGGCTTCCGGGGGCAGACGAGGACGTGGCCCGGCATGAGGGGCTTGATGTTGACGAGGGCAAACGAGTGCTCGGTCGCGTAGAAGACCTGGGTGGAGACGTCAAACGGCCCGAAGAAGATCGTCTCGGGCGGCGGTGCTGGAGCGGCGGACATGGTGCGGGCGGAAGGGCGGAATGCTGTGGCTGGCGACGGCGATGTGGGCACAACAGGCCGCGACGTATGCAGTTGTGAGCGGAAGGTGCAGTATGGGTGAGATGAGTGGGATGCAGATGCGATTGAGTGGACAGGGGTAGCTGCTGTTCTGGAAGCTGTTCTGGTCGTTGTTCTGGCCAAACACAGGCAGGTGCGGCTCATTGTCCTTAACAGGGCGAGAAGGAACGACAGAGTGACGCCTAGTCGGAATGCAAGACGAGCGCGGAAATGCAAGAACGGTTTGGTCAAGTGCCTTGAATTCGCAGTTGCGAGCGAGAAAAGGATAACGTGAGCGTTTGCCAAGGAAAGGGCATGGCCCGGTTCACGAGAAGACGTCACAGTCGCTGGTGATGCGCTCCCAGCCGAGCGAAACCTACGTCAGTATTCTGGGGCTCCGCCGGTTTAGGCGGGGCCAAAGTAAATACACTTGATGTTTTGTCGGGGCCGATTTAGAGTGCATGTTCACGTGACACAGAGTCTCATGATTGCCTTTAGAGCTTTCACGATGCATCTGAATCGATAAGAAGTGGCCCGATGAGATAGTCACGGTATCCTTTCCTTGGTACGTTTTTTGTTTGTTACGTCCAGCTGACCTTTAAAGAGGAAAAAAATTACTTTTTGATGTTTTGATGCTAGTATTTTATCCCATTTGTTCGATGCTTTACGTTTTGCGTTTTTTGGAAATTGAGAAATTGATATTAATTTTATATAAACGTGTATCAGTCTCTCATCCCTGTCCCACACAAGGCCCGGATAGATCAGAACCGGACATGACACAAAGAAAATTCAACGTAAGGAATGAAAACAGCAAGTAAACGCATTTTAAAAATCAAAAACACCCCTTCCTATTGGATCAGCCTCACCTGTTCCCAGACACCTGTCGACGTTGTCTCCCCACACAAGTTGCATCCGCAATGCAATGCACAAAACGTTGCCACAGGTTTCGTCCCGTCTTTGCACGCCGTTTTCCCGTTCTTATAAAAGAGACACCGGTGTGGCCGTCCAGGGCACACGAACAAAAATAGCAGAAGTGACAAAAAACAAAAACGTAAACTGAAGTGAGGGCAGCAGACCTTGCAAGACCCGGACGGGGACTAGCCACAAGATGTCCTCAATCGCCACGCAGCTCCCTTTGGATACCCTCCAGGGCCGCAATCAAAGCCTTGGCGTTGGGAATGCTCATCTGCGATGGGGTTAGCCGGATGTTTGCTGCGTGCTGCGGTATTCACTGTTCACAGGGGACACGGGGGAAACGCACCTTGGCCTGCATGCTGACGGGCTTCGCTTCGCTGCCTTCAAAGGCCGTAAAGAGCACCGTCGTAGCCTTGAGTGTCTGGCGCTCCTTGAACTCGGTCGACGGCAGCACGGCCGTGTTGAGGATGACACGGTGCGTCGAGTCTTGCCGCATAATCAGCCGGACCACAGTGCGCCGCGGAAGGGCGGCTGCACCTGTTTTTGTCTTGCCGTTGGCATCGGCGCCAGCCTCCGCGTCGGCTTCCTTGTTCTCGTCCTTGTTCTCGTCCGCCCCGCCGAGCGTCGACGCGTCAAACGACGCGGGGATCACGCTGCCGTCACGGTCAAACTCGACGCAGTGCTCAGGCACGTTGATCTTGAGCATGCCGGCGCCGCGCTCCTTCCAGCCGCCCAAATCCTTGTCGAGGTAGTACATGCGTGCGCGGACCTGTAATAACGTGGCCTCGCCCGCCTCGCCGTCGTCCACCGCCACGCGCTGCAGCTTCTGCTTCTTCTTGTCGGCTTCGGCCCCACCCTTGCCGGTCGGCTGGTCCTCAGCCGCATCGTCGCCATCGCCACCGCCGGTCTCGTCCCTGTCCTCGTCGCCGTTCTCGTCTTCTTCTGCCGCCGAGTCCTCGTCGTCGCTTTCCTCGGCGTCGTCGCTCTCGGGCGCACCGAATGGCCGTGCCGGCTTGTCGCTCTTAAACGCTGCACCGGGCTTGGCAAAGCTGGAGAGTCCACCCGAGCCGGAGAGGGCCGCGCCAAAGGCGCTTCGAGCACCACCGGATGTAGACGCATTGCCTCCGAACCCGCTGCCGAGACCGCTCCCAAAGCCGCCACCGAAGCTGCTCGCAGCCCCAGAAGAGCCGGCCCCACCAGCACTGCCAAATGCACTACCAAAAACCCCACCAGCCGACGCAGTCGACGCAGTCTTCGAGGAGGGCAGACCGGCAAACGGAGACGCCGTGCTGCTGCCGCCGAAGCTTAATGTGGGCGGCGAGGCCAATGCTGGTGCGGCCGGCTTCGTTGTTGAGGCGGATGTCGAGGTAGCCGTAGGCGCTGGGGGAGCAGAGGCACTGCCCAGCGCGCCAAAGGGCGACGCCGAGCCCGAGGACGAGCCGAACAAAGACGGTTTGCCGGACGCACCGGCTGCGAGGTTGCCAAAGGGTGACGCCGTGCTGGTGAGTTTGGCGAAGCCGGACGATGCAAAGGCGGAGGTGGAGGCAGAAGAGGCCGGAGCCGACGTAGCGGAAGCGGCAGGCTTGTCTTCCTTAGAGAGGGTGCCTGGCGAAGAGGCCTCGGCAGACTCTTCGTCGCGCAGACGCTTCTTCTCGGGCTCGTCGGCACGCGATGCATCGCCATTGGGGGCATCGAGGGAGGTGGCACCGGCCGAAACCACCTTGCTGGCCTCCGCGTCGCTTCTCTGCTCGTCCTTGTTCTTCTTCTTGCCCTCGGTGGCCTTGTCGTCGTCATCGTCGTTGTCGAGCTCGTCGTGGGCACGCTTCTTTTTAGGCGACGAAACCTGTTCCTTGAGGGCATTGTGCTTGTCGGGCGTGGCGGCTCGCCGTGAGCTGTTGCTGGGGTCGTTGCCATTGTCGTTGCTGTCGTTTTCGTTGTCGTTGTCGTTGTCGTTGTCGTTATCGACATTCGCATTCTTTCGCTCCGAGATCACGGTGTGCTTGAGCTCTTCCCGTGCCGACTTGGTTGCGGCATCCTCCTTAGGAGACCCGGCGCCAGAGGGCACTGCGGACGCCGGATCTGTGTCTGTCATGATGCGGCGGGTTGTGAGCGTGTTGTGAGAAAACACCTGTATGCGGTAGCGTGTTTGTCCGTGTCTCCTGTTCCCCGGGCTTCGTTCGATTTTCTTTGTTCACGGCGCGAATGGCTCCAGGGCGTCGTTTTTTCTTGGGCCGTTTGCGGTGTGGCGGTTGCCGAGCAAGTGGGTCGTGCAAAGAAAGGCGCTTTGGGTGCTGTCACCCGGGGGCTGGCTGTCGTCGAGGCTCGCGTGTCTGCAAATTGTTCAGTGCCGATTGCAGATGCAGGACATATGCAGGCCTGTTTGGTCCAGGGGCAGGATCTGCTTCTGTTTGTTGTGTTGTATAGATTAAAAAGTCGCGGGGTGGTTGTCTTCAAAGAGCGAGCCCGAAAATGGATGGAGAAGTGCCCAAATGCGGCTGTTCCCAGAGATACGCAGCCGAGGCGGGACATCAAATGAGCTACTGGCTGCAGGCTGTACGAGGCGAGGGTGCGGGAACAGGTGGGCGTGCTGGTTGGGGTGTGTCGTGCAGGCGGGAGACGACGAGACGCAAAGGGAGAAGAAAAAGATTCGACGGCTCGATGCCAATATATTGCAATGGGGGGATATGGGGATATGATATGCGAGGCGGTTGACCAAAACGGCAGGATGGGGGAGGGATTGAGGTTGCTGAAAGGTTGGGACACGAATGCGCGAGCGGGCGAGGAGGGGCGACTGCTGCGTTTCGGTTGTTCAGTGGCTAGTGCGGGTTAGGTGGGTTTGCAGGGAAAGTGCGCTATAGTGGGGCAAGTGCGTCTCAGGCAAGCTGGAAGCGCGTGAAAGGTGAAAGAGCCAACGGGGCACCTATGCCAGTGAGGAAGGGGCGATTGAGTAGATGAAGCATAGGGGAGTAGCGAAATAAATAATTAAAAATTAAAAAATAAGTATGAATATATTAAGCAGCCACACACAAAGTACACTGGCACACAAATACTGCACGATATTGGCACCAGCTCGTTTGCTGTGCGGGATTCGGAGATTTGTTGGATGGCGATGCGCTGACAGACGAGGCCGGACTAGACCAATTTAACATTTGACGGTCGTTGGTTGGCTGTCGTTGACTGGGCCGGTAATATATGCGCATAACTGCGACGTAGCACTGTTTTCTCATTTTACTCTGGTTCGCCATTTTGATATGGACGGCCGACAAAGCATGCTGAACGCATTAAACGAATCAAATAATTGTATTTGCTTCTTTGCTCTACCGGGACATCGTAGAAACGAAAAACAGACAGCGCCCATTAAAGATACCGCGAACCAGTGCCCCATTACCAAAGAGATAGCCGTGTGATACAGGCAGGAATTTGACAAGAAAAAAACAGAAAATAGCAGACAACGTGGTAGCTCGCAGCCTCTCCCTCGCTCGGTTCTAACGTCCACCTCTTTTCAGCTGTTGTCGACCCATCATACTCTAACACTGCTCGATGCCAAGGTCGACATGCCTAGCTGATGAAGCACAAGCAGCCCAGGCCCAGGTAAAAGACAAACAGCGGGTATACGGCAATGCCCACGCGGTTCTTGACCACGCCGCTGCCGCCCAGGATGCTCACCCCCGCCGCCATGGCCCACACCACCAGCACCAGGTACACGGGGATGCGCGCCACCGTCGGCAGGCTCAGTGCCGAGAGCAGCGCCGCGATCACGAGCGGGAACAGCGTGTAGCCGATGATGCAGACGCTCTGGGCAAAGGAAATGTTGCCGCCGAGCAGCTTGATCTGCAGCGTCACGACGGCCTCGCCGATCCAGACCATGGCAAAGACGCCCGAGAACACGAGCTCGCGCTGCTTCTCGCGCGCGTTGAAGCTCAGGAGCATGCTGAGCAGCAGGCAAAAGACCAGCGGGCCCCAGAGGTCCCAGTCGCGCAGACCGGGGGTCATGTTGCTCTGGCGCAGCAGCGCCTCCGGGTCGAGCATGCGGCCGGCCAGGCCGGCCAGCTCGTCGCGCGTGCCGGCGAGGCCGGCGTTGCGCAACGTCGCATAGGCGCCCCGGAGGCCGCCGCTGCCGCCACCATTGCCGCCATTTCCGTCAGCATCAAACATGGAGCCGCCAAAGAGGTACCGCGGGTACAGGACCTCGCGCATCTTGGCCCAGACGGCCAGCAGGTCGCGGCGCAGGGTGGCCCACACGCTCTCGTCGATGGTGTTGGTGGGTGCCGCGCGGTCTTCGCCGGGGATCTGGGACGTCAGGTAGTTTCCGCTGATGGAGCGGCCGAAGCTGCCCGAGCCCAAGCCCGAGCCGCTGCTGGGACCTGCTGTTGAGGAAGAGCCGATGGTGCCGCGCAAGGGAGCTCGTGACGAGGACGCCTCGGGCGCCAAGGGGTCGTCGAGGTCATCAAGGTCGGCTAGAGAAGGTAGGCAACTGTTAGAGAGGTACGACTAACAAAGCGTGGAACAAAGGGGACGGTAAGAAGGGGGATGTACCATCATCCGGATCAATGAGATCGTCGTCTTCGATTTGCGGCGCAGGGCCGTAGTCCTTGCGGTTGACGGACGCCATCGCGTGCAGCCACTTGTATGTGTGGTATGCGGTAAAAACAAGCAGAGGACTATGTCGGAAGATAGGCAGCCCGGATTTCGTCGTATTGTGGGGAGTGGTCGCTGGTGGTGGGCGTGGTCGAAAGATGGCGTGGTTGTTGCGAAGATGGAAAAGGGTGAACTTCAGCAGGAGGCCAACTTGCTCTGGTGGATCGCTTTGGCCAGAGGTGCGATTTGGGGCTGCCGCGTCCGCGCCTGTGCCCCACAATTCTTTGTGGACACCAAACCCTACGGAGCTATTACAGGCACCAGCATTTCGACGGCACGCTATTTTCATCACCGGGTTTCGACGCAATAACACGTTTTGGCGGTCCTTTCAGCAAAGTGCTGCGAATAGTGCGACAATGTCATACGTTTTCATATGTAACGCCCTTGCAACCTGTTCCACAAACGAAGAGTCTTATAAAACGAACCAAATTTGATTGAGCTATCATAACTATCTGGGGAAAGGAAAGCCTCTGAGCTCAGGCCCGTGCCGTAGTGGGTATATTGTCCTGTCGCTATGCTGTTGTTTGAGATGGAAGATTGAAAAAAAAAGCACCCTCGCGTCGTCTGATGGTAATTTCGACTAAGATGACGCAAATGTAGGGGCATTAGCTAGATTGATAACTGGAAATGACACGAAGGAAACATAAGAGTGTAAAACGTAAACCGAACTGCCTACAAGACGTTGCCGAAATCGGGATGGCGAGATAGAAAGGGTACAAGGACGACAGCCATGGCTCACGGTCTTCATATTGTGATGAATACAGTTTAGTGCCATCCGAAATGACGGTCCTGCGTCGAGCCGGTCGTGTTCGCTGGAGGGCGTTGCGCAACTGGTGATTCGTAGACCGGCGGCTGGTAACCAGCGCCTCTCGAGGTTGCATGCAGTCGGAACGAGGTGTTAGGACTAGACGAGCTTGGCGAGAAGGACGCATTGTAGTTTTGAGACAGTTGCTGGAGGCTTCGAGCAGTTTCCGGTTGTCCCATAAGAGCCGCCCTCGTTTCTGGGGAATGGGTATAGCCCCAGTTCGAGCCGGTGGACGGCAGCATCATCGACTGGTAGCCGCATGAGTTGTTCGCGATGCGGCTCCTGACTGGATCGACGGCATTGTAGCTGGCATTGGTCGGTACTTGTCCTGTCGTATAGGTGCGCGGTTGGCTCGTCGCCGCGATTTCGGGGGCTTTCCCTTTGTCCTGTTTGGAAGAGGTCGTGGTGTTTGTGTCGTCATCGCTTGACCCACGTCTGGTTTGTCGACGGCCGGGTTGTGAGCTGGACGTCGGTCGTGCCTCGCCGGACGGCAGGCCTCGGCCATATGCAGCCAAGGCTGGGTTGATACCGACAACCCCCCATGCAAATACGGCCACATCGCGTATTGATCCCATAAGGGCGTCCAGTGGAGGCCCGCCGGCATCTTTTACATTCTCTCGTAAGGGCATGTACTTCGGCAGTAAGGGGGCCCGAAATGTATGCAAAGATTCACGTGGAAAGTGTGGCTGGATGGGCTGCTGGCCCCATGGTGCCGCAAACAGCCCCTCGCCGTAATCGAAGGCCACCAATGGGGGATGCGCAGGTGGGATTGGTGGTCGCGCTTTTCTGAGGATCACCACGAGGCCGTCCGACGTGCAGGATACCACGGCTTCCAGTTCGATCGAAGGCAGCCTTTCTGGTGAGCCGGAAATCGTCGCCCCAGACGCAAGAGGTACAGATGGCAAAGAAACTGGGTCGTCCTCTGCCTCGAGCTTGATGTTGACCGTGCTAGCTTCGTCCATATCCATGTGGCTTATCGCGCCTCCGGTAATGGCCATTTCTTGGTTCTCCGCCACGGCGATACTGCTGACGTTGCTGTTGCTGTTGGCCATGCTTTCGGCCAGCTCGTCATCCTCTCGTGGATCCTGGAAGAAAAAGCGCAGGTAGGCAATAGAGTCGTTGGCTTTTGCGCTCTCGAGGCACTCGATGGCCTCGGATAAGCAGCTTTCCTGGATGCATCGGTAGAAACCTTTGTTTTTGATTTCGTGTGGCCCCAAGCCTAGGACGGTAGAAATGGACGTAGTGGCGAACATGACTGTGAGATTCCGCGTAAAGCGATTCAAAATCAAAGCGGCCCTTGGCTCTCGCTCCATTGGTGGCACTTTGAATTTTGGCGACAGGTGCTCCAGCATATGGTACCGTGGATCGCGTGGTGAGCAAGAGAATATGCGCCGGATGTGGGGAGCCTCAATGGCACGTCCTAGCTGCGTTAGTAGTTGCTCTTGCTATAGGGTACAGTATAATTGGATGTAGGTGAATCACAAACGTACTCTCGCTCTTTGCGTTTCGCCTATAGATGCTTATGGAGGCCACCAAGACGTCATGAACAATGGTGAAGCAGCACTCGCAGCCAACCCAGCGCCCATCACGGGATAAAATGCGGGCATAATGGAGCACTGCGGCCTTGTCCAGGAGCACGCCCCGGCTGAGGACGGAGCGTGCAAAAGGTACCTCTTCGGGGTGAAAGTAGTCGAAGCATGACTTGCCCTGCACCTCGGCCAGTTGGTAGCCTAAAATGTCGACGATGGACTCGGATGCAAATAGAATGTTGGCATCTGGGCCGAGGTCTTTATGGCGGCGAGGAGACAGAAAAAAAGAGACGCATGTCAGTACATCCCGTTATCTATCAGATATCCCATAAAAGCAGAATACTCGGAACGAGAGGGACTTACTGTGAATCGTCATAAATGTCTGTTCCATGGCAAGAACAGGCGACGTCGACCAGTGACGCCAAGTGCGCAACTGTAGAGCAACAGTGTTTTACTCGTTTGGGCTATGGCGTCTTAAGTCATCTCGGCCCATGCCAAGCGGCACAAAACGAGGTGATGGTAAAAGAACCCAGAATAGACCGCCAGGCTAGTGATCGTTCGTGACGAAGCAGCAAGAAGGCAGCTCTGCAATAAGGCGAAAAAGTAAAAGAAAAGAAAGGGCGCAGAATGCACCAACCTTCAGACAGAACAATCTTTGGGGAGGAAGAGACAAAACATCCAAGCTTCTGGTTGAAGGAAACAAGGAAAGGGAATACCGGGAGGCAGAAGACAAGCGACGGGTAGAAAGTATGGCGTATTACTGGGCAAGGAAAGGGAACCAAAATGGCCCCTTGTTCCAAGAGAAGAGGAAAAGAACGTGGTCAGAAAGGATCGACCGAGCGCCGAAAGTAGCCCTGCAGCAAGCGATGTGAGAGACGGTGACAAGAGACGAGGAAGCTGCCTGCAAGAAGCCGTTTTCCGACACAGAAGAGGGCCAAATAATTCGCAGAAAAGGCCAATGGCCAAGGAAATAAAAGGAACTGCGGGGAGCGGATGAAGACCAAGCAGTTGGTGATCCACGGTTGGGTGCCAACGTTAAGCCAGGCCGTTGGTTGGGATGATCAGAGTAAAGTGGCATGCGAAGTCAAGGGTTGGGCGTGGGAAACTGGCCGAGCGAGTTGTGAGCCTTGATTTGTGACATGTGAGCTGCGTGCGAGCTGTGGCTGTTGCGGCCGTGTTCGTTTATTGCGGTGCCAAGCAAAGGAGTGCCGTACGAAAGCAGCGATACACGAGAGACACAGAGCGTAAGGGACACGAACGAAACGATACTGGAAGAGGCTGCACAGCAAAACCAGCGACTTTGCGCGAGCCGAGAGGTGACACAAACCCCGTCGGACGGGACCAGATGCTTGGTCTCGGCCGTTGCAAAGAAAGAGAACGGAGTGAATGGAGCGGAGGGAACGGGTATCAGCCAGGCAAGGGAGGACCTAAAGGAGAAAGGATGAGCAAACAAGAAAAGAATGAGGAAGTGAGGAAGAATGAGAAATGGGCCGGCAAAAGTATGAATGAGCAAAAGTCGGGCCTGGCACAAAATGGACGAGAAAAGAGCTGAGAGGCACAAAGACACGAAGACACGGACACGAAAAGACGAAAGATGAAAACACAAAAACACAAACAGATAGGAACAATAAATCGACGGAGACGACGTTGGGAAGAGGAAGAATAAGAAGAAGCTGTGGGCAGGCTGTCAAGACGTCGTAGTAGCAGTCGCAGTTGCAGCCTCCAAGTGGTGTGCGTGAACCTGTGGCCCCCAACTTCTGGTTTCCTGGTACCGACGTTGCGTTGCGTTCGACGGGCAGGTCGTGCTGTGTTGTGTTGCGCTGCGTCGTCGATGTTGGGGACTTGACTTTGGGACTGCGATTATGCGTACGTTTTTGCAGTAGGCGTGTGAAGGGCGGCGAAAACGATGTGGGTAACCGGTTGCGTGTGGGAGGCGTCTGGGGAGTCGTCGTTGGGGCTGAAACTGGCTTTGAATTGGCTGAAATGAGCGGACGTCCAGAAATAGCGAGCGTCGCTGAAGTGGCTCTGGCGCGAACGAGGCCGCAAGGTGATTTGCTTTGTTTCTCTGGAAGTTTAAAAGTCCTGTTTTGGCTGCGTCTTTCTCAAGTTTCGGAAATGTTCCTTGCTGTTTCCTAAAGCTCTATTCTCGAATGCTCTTTCCATGCTTTCCCCTAGAGCTACCTGGGTCGACGAACAGGGAAGGAGCGAAGGATGATCAGAACACCAGAAGACCATAACAAGGAACAAGGGGAAGTGAGATACGTCGTGCAATGTACTGATTTGTCGTATGCCACACGTCTTCAATAACAACTACGTGAAAGGTTTCACTGCATGGGTATTCGTGCGGTGGTTTGCAGGTGGTCAAACTGGTCCTTAAGAGACGCCAGTTTCATCAGAAGAGAGCAATGCTTCAAAATACAAAAGCTCCTTCCCTTGCACTTCAGTGCTCCCCTATCCAAAGGGAGGAAGGAGCCTTGGGTGTTGATAAAGCTAGCGTGAATACGTTGCGCATTTGCATGCTTTAGCGACTTGGACTAACGGGAAGGAGCGGGGTGCTTACTCTGTAAGGCAGGCTCGGAGGATAGCGAAAGGGCAACAAGAGCGGAGGTGGTGCTAAGAAGGAAAATAAATGAAAATAACACGGGAGCTTGGAAGACTAATGCAAGCAGCTAGGGAAAGCGGCCATTGCATCTGGGCGGAGTGACGAGCCAGTCGAGCTTGCTTGTATCTTACATATACAGCATACAAGGCGTGCAAGGAGGGCGGTGAGGTCGGGATGGTTGTGGAGGAGAGGTTGGCAGGCGCGACCTTGAGCACTGTCAACATGGAAAGAGCCACTCTTAAACAGGGAAGCTGCACATGGGATGGGCCAATACCACGCAAGCCAGCGCAACCGCTGGGGAAAGTACGTTCGTAAGAGGGGACGAGGCACACACAATTTGTCTGCTGACAGACGGCAGGAACAACCGGATGGGCTCGTTGTCGAGATGCTCCGAATGAGGCAATTGCGTCAATAACTACAGAGTACGGAGGTGTGCAGTCCAAACAGGAAACGCGAACGAGATAAGAAAAGACGTCAGAAGCAGAAGCCATCTGTGGTAGAGACGAAAGACGTAGCCTATGCGTCGAATATCTTGTCTTCCTCAATTTGAGCTAGAGTGTAATGCTCCGTGAACCGACGTTGAAACCCCTTCTTTTTCAGCTTAGAGTGTGAGGGAGGAGGAAGCGTTGTTCCTTCCTGTGTATTGCGTGGTGGTGTTGGCTGAAAAGGAAAGATCCCGCGCAGGTGGTTCGGACGGGCAGTGGGGTGGATTGGGATGACGAAGAGGTTGCATGACGAGCAGGGGTCAAAGTTGGAAGGTGTGTTCAGGTCTCCGAGCGTCGTATGTCGTACTACGTCGTGCATATACTTGTTTAAAGTGCAGTTGCAAACTACTCAGTCAAGGACGGGAAGGCAGGCGCCGTGGAGTCTCTCTATCAACTTCAGTGTAATTACGAAGTAGCGTCTAGTGAGGGCAGGAGCCTTTGTTCACCAGACCCAAAGCGCGCCGAACCCATTGAGCCGCTTTTGGTGACGGTTTTCAACCCATGATAGTTGACGTCGGTTCACGTTCGACAACGACGTTTACGCATTTGAAAACCGAAAGACGAGCACAGAAATTGCAAAATATTCCAAGCCAAATGGGCGATGGGATAGCATGTGAGCCACCGGGCCGCCACCGGCCAAATGCCAGGGTTATCGAGCACCTCACGTTCTGGCTTCTGGACTGGACGGTTGTCTGGCTTGGCGGTCCGCCCTTCATATTCAACACTCCATGCAAAAGACGGAGGGCAGTAGATTGGTTACCTGGCGGCCGGAACGCCTCTGCGGGCCCATGTCGCATTCGGCCGCACCCCCGACATCTGTGGGTTTTCAGCTCAACATCAAACAGGAAGGAGAGTAGTATTGGAACTGGGCAGCGTGCATTCCGACGAGGAGGGAGTCTGAAGTATGTCACCAACGGAATGGGAAAGGGTCTAATCCGGATTGACCAAATTTGCACGTTTGCATGTTTGCCCATTGTCCGACAGCTGGAGGAGTTGGGTGGAAAATGGATATTATATGCTGCCGAGCTTTTCTAGTCTATTTTGCCTCTTTTGGCCGCCATCCTTGGACTTGGATTGTTCATGCCACAAGTGTGCCGGCCTGTATCTACGTGTCTGGAGATGGTAGCATCTGGAAATATGAGCATTTGGAGATACCAGCATCTGGAGATATCAGCATCTTGGTATGCCAATGTGTTCTAACGCCCGCCACCCATAACTTTGCATCTGATAGGTTGCAATTGCTCTGCATCAAACGCCCATCGTTGCCACTCGAAACACGCCGAACTACATTGCAACCAGAGCGGTGTCTGGTGGAACAAGGCGCTCCGGCAATACTTCCATTTGAGGTGGTTGTCTGAAGAATCAAAAGGGCAAAGGGACAAGGCCACAGGACGCTAAAAAGCCCCTAGCAGCCCTTTGGTTAGGTCCTAATTTAAGGTGGTCGATCATGTCTGTTCGTCTGTTCGGCGTCCAGTTTTATCGGACGACCTTCTGCCCAGCAAGCCTCCTCAACGGAAGTTGCTATCTTGGACTTCCGGTGTGGCCAACATGGCGGTAGCTGCATCCTGGTTTGGCCCACGACTGTTTAGGACTCTGGCCTGGGCACAGATGGCAACTTTATGTGCAGGACGCTGCAAGTTTAGAAGTGTTTTGTTGCCGTCCGTTAAAGTGGCGGCTCATTTCGAGCTTGAGCACCAAGTATGTTTTCCTTCTTCTTCTTCTTCTTCTTCTTTTTCTTCTTTTTCTTCTTTTTCTTCTTTTTCTTCCATGACGATCTCCGCACTCATCCGTAAGAAGAAAGACGGGCAAAAATGGGGCTAGCATCGCCTCGTTTCCTCATGTCTCCTCTCTTTCGTCGAAAAAGTAAGCCTTACCTCGCGTTCACGCATAAAAACGTAAGTAGGTAGGCTATGCTACAAGAATGAAGAGGATGTGTGTATAAAAATGAACCTCTGGATAAATGGTCTGAAGAAGCAAGTGATCACGAACGAAACAACACAAAAGCGCACGGAGGATCACTTCGTACGATACTTGTCTTATATCACGCCGCACGCGAATGGGCTCACCGTTCGCCTCCTTATGCGTATCGTACAGCCTCCAGTCCTCGACAGCAGGAAGCGATGTCAAACGAGCTGCCGTACCTGTGCCAGTAATGGTGTCTGGTTGTCCAAGATTCAGGGACGAGTACATAATTACGGCGTGTGTGAGCAAGTATATCTGTCAGACTCAGGAATTCAGATTAGACCATCTTACTCTAGGCTGGCGGAGGCATGTGCTTGGTGTTGGCAAGGCCACAGACAAGGCGTAGAGCCGAGGAGAAAAACAGGCGAGCCAACATTCGACGACGCCGGAAAGCACCAGTAAAGCAATAAGAAACAGAAGAAAGTGGAATACGCTTCATGCCGCATGCACAACGACAAGACATGCATGAGAGACAAGACGACGGCCGAGGCCAAGCAGACGAGAATGGAAAAGGGATTTCAAGGATAGGAATTACGCAGGCAAGTATTCTGGTATACGGCGTACATGTATCGTACAGAGTACGAAGTACTCCGTACAAATTCTCTTTACATAAGAACATGGTCTAAGCATGTTTGTGTTTTTCTTCGTTCCCCACCCTACGAAGTAAACTTGCCCATCTTCTTCGATCCCTCTGAACTTGTCTCGTCACCGCAATCGCAAGTCCTCTGCAGCCGGTGTAGGATCTCCTTTCATGATTTCCCACCAGCTTTCCCGCCGTTTTCGCTGCCCACCATCGAGCTGAACAGACAAGCATGACGGTGCCTTTCTCAGGCCCCACCCAGCTCACAACAAGGTCACTTTTTTATGGACACTCGACCCTCAATACTTGAACGATATGACATATCCGTGTTCGCAGCAATTTCCGTTGTCCAAACCAACGGGGCCAGAAGCTCACAGTTTTTCAAGGCTTTCGACGACAGCCTGTAAGTTTCCTGGCCACCAGAGCTATATTAATCATATCCGCCGCGAAGATAAGAAGAATGAAGAAGCTCGAGAACAGCCAAGGAAAGTCAACATTCCGTAATGACAACGTAATTCCGGCTTCCTGGCGTTCCGAGACTTCTGGGTCCCACCCCTGCCAGGGCTGTCCTGCACGTCGTGGGATTCCTTCTCCCTAGCAGTTAAACCCTTGCAGCAATCATTCTCGGCGCTGTCTGTGCTGTGCTGTCGTCCCCAGTCTTTATCGTTTCTTTTTCCTTCTCCCCTGAAACCAGTACTTTTGGGCGTTCCTGGATTGCCAATATTGCCTTAGCGCCGGGGCGGGTCTTTACTGGGGCCTTCACTGGGCCCCAGAGGCGCTCGGAGAGGGGCGCTAGAGCGCGACACAGCAAGAAAGGGTTGTCTGAAGCTGAGTCCAAGCTCCAAGCTCGGAGCCCCGCCTTTTAAGATGCTGTTTGAGACGACAAGCTGCTTACTGCCAAAATGTGCTATTCTCACTGCCGTTTGCGCCCCGTTCCTGTCTGTCTTTCACATTGCTACTTGGCAGGTGCTACCTACACGGATTGTTCAGCTTCTGCACTCATTTTGCACTTTCCACTGGCCCCAAGCAAGGCCAGGCCCACTGTCCTTCCTGTCCAGCCCCAATTCACTGCCTTCCTGATCCCATCCAGCAAAGGACAGCGTGGGCGCACCGCTCCTTCCCTGCTGAGTCCCTTCCTCTGTGTTTTCAGGAGCCCCTGCCAGAACGAGGCAATTTATGCTTGCCGTTTTCGGCTGCAGGCGGGGACGACGAACCACCGCAGGGGGGGAAAGAGCAAAGAGCAAAGAGGGCAAAAGAAACGGAAAGAGGAAACTGCAAAAACAACGCAGGGCAGGCACAACGGGCCATGGCACCTGCAGTGCCGTCCGAGTGGGACATGCCCCGGCTGCGGTATTCGCTCAATTTCGAGGTAGGCAAAAGCCTCGCCTGGCCGCCATTTCTCCTACTCCACAGGTCAACAAAAGCTGACCCTTGGCTTACATGATCGTATCACGCTGCAGGATACCAAGACCAGTGCCGACGATGCCAACGCGGACACAGGTACGGCGGACCGCCTGCAAAGCAAATACGCTTGGTCGCCAGCTGCTGACAGACACAGAGTTCTTTGACGTCAAGTTCTACCCCTACAATCCGCCCGGCAGCAATCCGGTCTTTGCTGCCGTGAGCAAACGACATGTGCGTTTCTGTGAGGATGATAAGATACGAACGTATCGAGATGGTTGCATCGCGTTGCTATCGGAGTGGGCATTGCTAACTCTCGTAAGATATTCGTCTGCCGGCTCATACAGACCAAGGACACAAATCCATGCGAGATCATCCGCGTGATCCGCGACGACGATGTATGTTGCCCACCGGGGATCTAGGACGACCGTCTGGAGTTGGTTCCGCCCGTCCACTGCTGACAGCGACCAGGAGGGTGCACTGAACTGCTCGTGCACATGGGCGCGAGACCCGGAGACTGAGCGGGCATTGCTCTGTGTGGCCGGCCGCGATGCCAAAGTCAAGGTCTACAATATACACGACGGCGAGGCCGTGACCGTATGTACACTTCCGCAGTCGGTCCCGTGGGCCCTGTGCATCCATTGTTGCTGGAGCTGTTGACTAACCAGTTTGTACCTGTCTACGGCAGTCGTTTGTTGGCCATGGAGGAGTATGTACCCGACCACGGGCCTCTGTTGGCATCCAGACGAGGAGGGGCACTGACACTGTTAGGAAATCAACGATCTTGCGACGTCGCCAACCAACCCCCATCTCATCGTATCGGCCTCGGATGACACGACTGTCCGGCTGTGGAGCCTTGACCCTGTGCACAAGAAGCAGCCCTGCGTGTGTCTGCTCGGCGGAGAAGGCCATTCATGGAATCTGCTGAGCGTGGTATGTCGTTTTACGAGGCGGACAGTGCTACGCAACGTTGATATGTCTTGCTAATGGGTGTTTTTTGTTCCTCTCGCATAGGCGTTTCACGACACCGGGCGCTATGTCCTGTCGGCAGGGCATGATCAAGTCATCAATCTTGTGAGTATCAGACGAAATGGAAAGCCATCTCACCTCGACCCCAAGCTTCGATACTGACCTCCACCCAGTGGACACTGCCTGATATCCCAAACGAGCATGTCGAGGTCCCCATCATTGTCCACTTCCCGCACTTTTCAACCTCGGAGATCCACACCGGGCTCATCGACTGCGTCGCCTTTTACGGCGACCTCATCCTCTCCCGCGCCTGCCTAGAGGACGTCATTGTCCTCTGGCGCATCGAGGGCTTTGATTCGACGGCCGAGCCACCCTCACCTGAGCAGGCCCCGTCCAACCAGGACACCACCAAGCTCACGCGCTCCGCCTTCCACGTGCCTCTCATCACGTCGCCGTCGGCCGTTGCGTCCGCCAATGCCAACGCGGTGGCCAGCACCACCACGCCTCAGTACACCCGTCTCCTGCAGCTGCACACGCCCGGGTGCGGGCCCCAGTTCTTTATGCGGTTTGGTCTCTTCAACGTCGCGGGCCACCACCCGATGTTGGCCTTTTGCAATGCCGCCGCCAAGATCTTCTTTTGGGACTTTACGTGTTTCAGCGCCTACCGGCAGTTTATGACGGCCAACAACCGGCGCGAGCGGCAGGCGGCTCGGTCCGGCTGGGCCGGGGTAGCTGAGGGGCCGGTGCCACGCCCGTCGTGGATGCGAATTGTCGTGCCTAGGAAGCGACCTGCAGGAAACGGCGGGAACACCAACAGCGGCAGTACGAACGGCACCGGCAACCCTGGAGGACGTCGGCTTAGAGACGCCGCCAACGGGCCGGGCAGCGACCGCGAGTCATCTGTCGTGTCCGGTGCTCCCGGTGTCCCAGGCGCAGCTGCACATGGCGCCGCGTCTGCTACCACACCAACGGCGACCAGCAGCGCCGTCGGCTACCGCCTGAGCGACCTCTACAACCAAGAGACGCTGGAGGACTGGGACAGCAAGTACAACACCAACGACCCGCACGTGCTCCTCAAAGCCCACAAGGCAGAGACCACCAAGGGCTTGTCGGCCGTCGGACGGCAGGCGGCGTGGAGTCCGGAGGGCGAGTGGTGCGTGGTCGTGGGCAGCAACAGCCGCATGATGATCCTGCAGCGGTGGGCAAACAGTGACCCCGGTCACCCTGTCGACGAGGCCGAGTAAGCCTTGGATTGTGTTGATGAACTCCGTGACGGCCTGGACTGATGTGGGCAAAGGGTGCAGCAACGATTCTACGTTTTATTTTGAAGAGCAAAGCAACATGGAATACCATATTTTTATTTTTAATCGTTTTGCAAGCAACTAAACATCATGGGGTATCAATTTTGGAGAAGAAAAAAGGAAAGAAAACGAAAGGAAGTACGACGAGGTATCATGAAAGCCTCGAACACGCTGCTACTGACTCCGAAAAGGCAGGGAACGAAAGGTCGGCCTGTTCATACCATGGCCTACCGCGTCGTCGTCGTCGTCCTCCTCCTCCTCCTCCTCGCTGCTGCTATGGTGGCCGTGGACATCGCCGCCGCCCCGCGCCAGACGCTGAATGTACGCATCCACCACCGTGTCCGGCACACCGCCACGCTTGTGCTGCCGCCCGGACTGCACATCGCGGTCCACATCGAGCAGCCGCGCAAAGCGAGCACGCGCACGCGACTGTTCTTGGACACGGACGCGCTCGCCTTCTTGCGTCTCCGGCTGCGTCCGGGGCGGCGTCGCAATGGCCAGGTCGCCCATGTAGAGCGCCACCATGCCGCGCAGCCGCAGCATTTCGGGGCTCGTGGCATACGGCGGGCCGGCCATGACGGCATCCATGCGGCGGGCCAGGTCGCGCAGCTGCTCGAGCGCGGCATGCCGAATGTCTTCGCGCGCCAGCCGGTCGGGGTGGTTGCGCCGGCGGCGGAGGCGGCGGCGCCTGTGGCCGTCGCTGCCGCTGCCGTCTGCGTCTTGACTGTCGCTGTCGCTGTCGCTGTCATGGCTGGCGTCCGCGTCTGAGCTCGACGTCGATGCCGAAGCGGGTTCGGAGCGGCTGTCGTCTTCGTCGTCTCCGTGCGCCTCCCGTTCCCGCGCCTCTCGCTTCTTCCGTCTCTGCTCCGCCTTGGCATCCAGACGTTCCGTCGCCAGCTGCACCTCGGCGTGGATGTTGTACAGCTCGGTGCCAGCCAGTGCTGGCCAGAACGTCAGCGCGTTCACGGACCGTGGAAACAGCCGGTTGTAGGGGTGCTGCTGGATCAGGTCCTCGTAGAACGCACGAACACGAGGCATGTTGGCCGCCGAACCCCAGCGGCGGGGACGACCCGTGTTGCCTTTGTTGCCCTCGTCTTCCTCGCCCTCGTCCTCTCGCATGAGCAGCTCGGCGCCCATCGCCCACATATCGTTCTTGCGCAGATCCACGCGCCGGCCCTTGACATCGGTGCGCAACAGCAGCCCAAACGCGCGCTTGGCCCGCGCCAGCCCAATCGGCGCCGCCCGTCGGCCTGCTGCGCCCGTGGCCGTCGACACGCCCGGAAGCGTGCCGTGCGCGGCCTCCTGCAGCCCGCGCTGCACAATGGTCGCCAGCACGCCCACGTTGTGGTCGTAGGCACGCTGCATGCGGAGAGCATTGCGGCGGCGGCGGGCCTCGCGGCGACGGAGCCGGCGCTGCTTGGCGGCCAGGCGTGCTGCGTTTTCGGCTGGATCGCCGCCACTGCGGCCACTGTCGTCGTCGTCCTCTGTCGTGTCGTACAGGCCCCCGTCGGAATGGAGCGAGCCGCCTTCGTTTTCGGTTTCGTCGTCATTGTCCGAGTCGGTGTCAATGTTGTCGTCGCTGTCGCCGTCGCCGTCGCCGTCGCCGTCGCCGTCGAATCCGAATCCGGATCCAAACCCATTCTTGTCGCTGCGCGCCTTGGCGTCGTCCGGCAGCGGCCGGTGGGGAAAGCCTTCGACGTAGTCGGTCGGCAGGCGGTCAGAGTGGCTGAGGCCGGCGACGACGAGCTGTCGCCGCGCCGACGGGCCGTAGCTGTGCGGATCAATGGCATCGCGCGGCAGATGCGAGACGACACTGGACGCCACCGACGCCGACCGGACGGAGCGCTTGCGCTTGCGGATGTTGGTGAGCGTGGGTGGCTCGATGTACGACATTGCGCGGGTATGGTTTGGGGCTATGAAAAAGCCATTAGATGGAGGTTGGAAGTGTTAGTTTTTAGGTTGAAAGTATACAAGTTTTGTTTGTACGTCAAGATTTTGGTGAAGTGAACGGTAGATGCCCCACTCTAAATTCTACGGTAATACTGTGCAGCATCCACAGCAATTCGAACCAACAATGACTCGACTACGTATTCTTCCAGAAAAGGCGGCCATTGTTCCTTTTGACATGCTGTAATGTTTGATTGGAAAATCACAAAATATATACACAGCCTCTATAGTTGTACACCGGCCACCCGCTCAGCGCACTTCTTTTGTCCCTGGACTCGACCCGTCTTTGAATGAATCTTTAGTGACACAATACGTCCTTAGCTGCCGTCCAGCAGGTTCCAGCGCTGCATCGTGAATCGTGTGTTGACGTTCCTCGGATGTATCTCGCGCGTGTCGCTCGTCTCTCCGCTTCTCGCTGCCCGGCAAGGCGTTCCTCTATGACTTGCGCTCAAAGTACTTCCACTGGCCCTCGGCCGGCTTCTCCTCGAGGCTCTCCCAGCTGATTTGTTAGCAGGCGTTCGTGAAACAGGCAGACAGCATTCCCGCATCGGTGTCGTGCAAAACTTACACCTTGGCCTTGATCATCACGTCGACGAGCCGGGCCTCGCCCTCCGCGACGTGGATCACCTCCTCGATCAGGCCGGCGCCGATCTTGGCCTCCACCTCCTCGATCCTGGCCAGTTGGTTAGCATGCGTCGTGCTCCTTTCGTCTGCTTCTCTCCCCCCCTCCCCCCTCCCCCTCCACCATCCTATACGTACTGATCCGCCGTCAGCTGCGGCTCGGGCTCCCACGTCACCGACGACACCTCCTCCAGCGCTTTCCGCGACGCCGACAGCGCCTGGTCCGCGCGCTCCTCCAGCGTGCGCACGCCCTCGCGCTCCGCGCCCTCGTTCCGCTCGCCGTCCCACTCCTTGAGCCGCTGGTCCACGGCGTCCGGCACGTCCTGGATGATGAACGTGCGGCCGTTCTTCTCCACGCGCCACGTCGCCTCGCCGTCGACGCCCAGCTTCGCCACGCTGCCAAAGTGCTCCGGGTTCTCGGCCACCGTCTTCTGCGCCCGTGCCAGCCACGCGTCGTAGCCCTCGGGCTTCACGGCCTGCACAATCGCCATCCGGTGCTTGGTGATGGCCTCGACCGACTGCCGGTACACCGACTGCTCCGGCGCCGCCTGCAGCTTCTCCAGCGTCGTCGCGTACAAAAACAGCAGCGTCGACCGCGGCGTGTCGTGCGTGTAGAGGCCGGCGAGGCCCGTCTGGGCGCCGTTCTGCAAATACCGGCCCGGCTTGACGCCGGCCAGCAGGCGGAGGGATGTGCGCATTGGGGAAGGGGGGGGTGGGCGGCGAAGAAAAAAAGAGACGGTTGATGTTCTCGTCTGCGCTTCGTCGAATCGGGTGTCCGCTGCAGTGATCCAATTGCCCTCGTGTCAGCTCGGGGCAAGGCGTTGTCGTTCGGTCGACTGGGGAGATTTTGAGCTCAATTGTGGCCGCGGGTCCGGAAAACGGTAGAGCCAAGCGGACAGAATTAGCGTCTTCGTAATTCACGTCACGTGGTTGGCTGTTTCTCATGAATGATGACTAATCGACCCACTTTACGACCTCACCTGACGTCTCTTCTCACGCAGTTCTGTGATAAGGAACCCAGAATGTACAATTAATGGTAATGCTATGCAAGTCCTCTACACACGCTTTTCCCACCCCCCCCTAGTCCAGCTTGATACTCCGGATCAGACCCGTGCTGATGCCCGTGCGCTCGCCCTGGTAGTTGTCGCGGTCGACGGGCTTGTAGACGGCACGCATGCTGGCGAGCTGCTTCTTCTTCTTCTCAAACTTGACGCGCTTCTTGACGCGCGGGTTGTTCTTCTTCTCCTTGAGCGTCTTGTGGCTCAGGCCCTTGTTCTTCTCAATCTCCCACGTCAGCTGCCGCCGGCCGTCCTGGTCGAGCGACGTCGCGGGCAGGATGCGGTCGAGCTTGCCGGCCTCCAAGGCGGCCTTGCGCGCCGCCTTGACGCCCATCTTGGCGTCGTGCGCCTTGACGATGCTGTTGTAGTACGCCAGGCTGGCCGCCTTGTCGGCCTCGTTCTCGTCGTCGTCGTCATCCGCATGGGCGCCGCCGTCGCCGCCGTCGCTGCCGTCGTCGTCGCTGCCGCCAAGCTCCTCGCCGGGCTGGATCGGCGCCTGGCCGCGCTTCGCCGCTGCGGCCTCGAGGCGTGCCTGGCGGTCGCGGAAGCGCTCACGGTAGGGAATGTCGGCGTCGCCGCCGGCCTGTCCGCTGGCGCCCGCGCGCAGGTTCGACTTTTGCATGATCTGCGACGTGTAGTAGCCGAGCGACTTTTTGCGCTTGAGCTTCTCCTCGGCCGTCCGCGCGTCCAGGGCCTCCTCCTCGCCGAGGTCCGAGAGGCCATCGTTGCTGTCGTCGACGTCGTCGTCGCCGCCGCCGCCGCGTGGTGCCGCGGCCGAGACCTTCTTCGCCTTCTTGGGCTTCTTGGTCAGCAACTCGGATAAGTCGGCCATGGACGCTTCGAGATCGTGTGCCGCGGCGGTGGCCTTGGTCTTCTTCTTGGTCTTGTTGGCCTTTTCTGTGTTTTCTGTCTTTTCCGTCTTTCCAGTCTTGTCGGCCTTGGCCTTCTTCTTGGTCTTGTCGACCTTGGCCTCGGCTGCTGTTGCCCGCTCTCGTGCCGCCTTCTCTTCAATCGCTCTCTCCACGGCCAGCGCCGCCGCCGCCGCCGTCGCCGCCGCCTTCTTGGCCTTGGCCGCCCGCCGCGCCTGCAGCGTCTTGACGCGCTCCCACGTCGCGCGCGTGTCGACCAGGTACTGCATGACCTCGTGGTCGTGCAGCTCGTCGGCGTCCATGATGTAGCGGCTGCCGCCCGGGTTGTCGCGCGCGGGCGACATGAACAGCGAGAGGTACATGCAGATGGTGGCCACGTAGCACGACAGCGCCCGGAACTGCACAACCTCAAGCGACTCGCTGGGCTTGCCCGCGGCCAGCGCCTTGTACTCGTGCAGCAGCGGCTCCAGCTCGACAAAGTCGTCGCACAGCGGGTCAAACTCGGGGTAGTGGTCCTTGAGGAAGTTGGCCTTTTCCTCGGGCGTCATGGCGTCGATCTCCTCCTTGTTGGTCCTGGTTGTCAGCGTCACCGTGCGGCCGTCGCCGGCTGCTGCTGTTTCTGCTGTTGCTGCTGCGGCAGCACCCGCTTTTGCGTCCGTGGCCTTCTCCGTCCATTCGTCCAAGTCGAAAAAGTCCGACGCCTTCATCCGCGCCAGCTGCTTCTTCTGCAGCCGCCGTGCCTCGGCCTCCTCCTCGAGCGCATTGGCCTCGGTCTCAATGGTCTCGCCGTCGTAGTACTCCTCCTTGGCGGTGCCCCACCAGCCCTGGTCGCCGTCCTCGTCGTCGCCCGTCTTTTTCGATGTGTTCTTGTCGTCGTCGTCGTCGTCGTTGTCAGCACCGCCCCGTGCAGCCGCCGCCGCTTTTGCTTTTTTGGCCGCGGCTTTCTTGGCCTTTGTCTTCTGCTTCCGGCGGCCGCTCGCGTCCTGCTGGTACGCTTCGTTCTCCGAGTCGTCCGAGTCCGGGCCGAGCACCTCGTCGTCCGACAGGTCTAAGAAGTCGTCCTCCTGCTGCTCCCGCCGCTGGCGCTTGGTGCCCTGCTCGTCGTCCAGCAGAATCTTGTCCTTGTCGAGAAAGTACTCCTCCTGCTCGTCGGCTATGTCTTCGTACGTCGTGATGGGCCCGAGCCGCGCATCTTTCGCGTCGTACTCTCGGGGCCCCGACGGTGCCTCGGCCACACGGCTGGCCTTTCTCTTCTTTGCCATTGTGCAGTGGTGGGCTATGAAAGGAGGGTGGGAGGAAGTTTTGGGAGAGGGAAACGAGTTTCGGCGGTTGATGTTGAAGTAAACAGCGTACGGAGTAGAAGGCAGGCGCAAACGACGAGATTTTGCTGGATCGATTTCCCTACTGGGCAAGTAACGTTTTTCTGGCAGATAAGAAAATTATTTCGCCTTATCGGCTGGACCCATAAAAATAGGGAAGCCATTTGACACTGGGGCCAAAAGCGGTTTAGGTGATCCTTCCAGCGGATCTCACTGGCAAGCAACGATACAGGGGATCAGCCCTAGCGCATTGCCAACTAAACAGCTCCTGAACTGCACTGTAGCCGTCTGTAATTACAGCACCATCGTCGCCAGTAAATACCACATGGAATTATATCGGGATTGACCACCAACACGCGTCCAAGATGCAATGTGAGGCATGGTCCCTTGTGAAGAGGTAGTCTCGGCCAGTATTTGACTGGGGTCCTCGCGTTTTGACGTCGCATTTCCTACCAATCCTTGTATCTTACGAGCTTACTTTGGTATTATCACTGAGGAGCTCTGTTAGCCCCGCTTTTAATTACACTGAACGTTCCTTCCAGTTAGCGATCCGACCACTGTTCCTGCCGCCAACGACTGTAGAGCTCTTATTCAGGGGGTTTTGAAAGACGTCAAGCGCCTGCGATGTTTATCCTGAAAACATAAAACACCCAATTCTCGCCCTCTTGTCCTTACACATCCCACTTGACGAACGACAGACGAAGGCGCAGCTCGGACATGCCCAGCTCACTTGCTCTCACATCTGCAGGCATTGTCGGAGCGTCTGCCTTGGCCGCTACCACCATGGGCCTTTTTGGAGGCAACCAGATGCCGGTCGACGGCAAGGTGAGTTTTCTGCTTCGGGGACGAGACGACAAGACTCTGGCTGACTGACGTGGCTCTCTTCAGACCGTCTTGATCACGGGCGCCTCGGAGGGCATGGGCCGTTCGGCCGCCCGTCTGCTGGCCGCCCAGGGCGCCAACGTTGTTGTGGTGGCCCGGAACGTCGAGCGTTTGGCCGAGACCGTGGCCGAGATCAAGGTAGGTCCCCTCCCCCCTGGGGGCACATCCATGTATCATGTATCCTGTCCGTCTTATTGCCCTCATACTGACGTTACCCCCCTTTCCCCCCTTCCCAGGCCGCGGCCAAATCCAGCACCCAGCGCTTCCACTACATCGCGGCCGACGTCGCCGTGCCCAACTACGCGCCGGCCGTCATCCGGGACGCCCTGGCCTGGAACGAGGGCCGGCCCATTGACATTGTGTGGTGCGTCGCCGGCATGTCCACGCCGATGCTGTGGGCCGAGGAGACCGCCGACGTCGCCGTGGGCGCCGGCCGCCGCGCCATGGACGTCAACTACTGGGGCGCCGCCGAGATGGCCCACGCGATCCTGCGCGAGTGGCTGGCGCCCGCGGCCGGGCCCTACACGGAGCCGCGCCACCTCGTCTTCACGGCGTCCGTGCTCGCGCTGTACCCCGTCGCCGGCTACGCGACGTACACGCCGACCAAGTGGGCGCTGCGCGGCCTCGCCGACACGCTGACGCAGGAGGTCCTGCTGTACGAGCAGACCAACCCGGTGCGCGTGTCCGTGGTGTTCCCGGGCACGATCCTGAGCCCCGGCTTTGAGCGCGAGACCCGGACGAAGCCCGACGTGACGATCCACCTGGAAAAGGACGACCCGCAGTTCACGCCGGACGAGGTGGCCGCCAAGGCCATCCAGGGCCTGCAGCGCGGCGACCACTTTGTCACGGTGTCGATGCTGGGCGAAGTCATGCGCTGGGGCGTGCTGGGCGGCGCGCCGCGCAACGGCCTCCTGGACACGCTGGGCGCCTACCTCATGGCGCTCATCATGCCCCTGATCCTGTGGTGGTTCCACGGCGAGATCAAGTCGTGGGGCAAGAAGAACGGCCACCCAGCGACCTACAAGAAGAAGATATAGGTATGGGTGGTGCGGCGTGACGTCTTTCGTCTGACGTTTCCCGTTTCATTATAATTTCGAGCGGCTGTGTAATGATATATAAAGACGGGGACACAACATGGTGTCAGGCTTTGTTTCTGGCTACAATGCCAACCGAAATCTCAAATATCTCTTATATCTTATATCTTATATGCATAAGTATATATATATATATATATATATATATATATATATATACGAAAAGGCCCTACCCCGCCTTACACGCCCTTCCACTTGCCAAACTGCAGCCACCGGCGGTACAGGTCCTTGAAGAGCGCCCGTCCGCTGGCATCGACGGCGTCGTTGAGCAGGCGTCGCGTCCCGTCGGGCGTGATGGCCAGCACCGAGAACAGCCCCGGCTCGAGCGCCTCGCGCACGCTGCGAGAGAGTACGGCGCCGTCGATCTGCAGCTTGATGTACGTCATCAGCACAAGGTACATGTGCTGGCCGGCCGAGCGCTTGGCCGCGTCCGTCGCCGAGTGCAGCGGCGCGGCTGCCGGCACGCCTGTGCCGCCTTTGCGCGACGCCGTCATCGTCACCGCCGCCGTCGAGGGCTCGCAAATCAGCTCCAGCAGCCGGGACAAGCGCTTGGCCTGCGCGGCCCCGGACACGGCGACACTGTGTTTTGCGCTTCCCGAGCCGGTGCCGTTGCTGTCGCCGGACTTGTGCTTGAGCTCGACTTGATGACCGGCCGCCAGGCGCGCCAACAGGGCCTGCAGCGTGCCGACCAGCAGATGGAACCGGCCCTCCAGCCGGACGCGGTGGCGCTTGAGGACGGCCTCGACGAGCTGGCAGGCACAGTCGTACGCAACCATCGACGCCCGCACCACGTCGCTGTCGCCGGTAGCCGTGGTGGCAGCACGCGGCAGGCTCACGACGGACGCCGCGGCACTCAGTGTCGCATCGACGTTCCACTGGCCCATGGCACCGGCGGCCTTGTCGTCCACCAGCAGCGTGCGGATCGTCTGGGCCACGAGCTTGCACTCGGTGACACTGCTGGCGCGCGGCAGTCTCTGGGCCAGCTTGCTGTGGACGACACCAAGGTGGAAGCCATCCGGGGTCTTGGCCGCAGCGGCGCCGGGGGTCTCAAAGAGGCGGACGAGGAGGTACTGGATCGCGAGGAGCTGGCCGATGGTCGACGACGACGAAGACGACGAAGGCGACTCACGGTCCTCTTTTGTGTCCAGAGCGTCGACCAGTTCTGCCGCGTAGGACAGCAGAGATTCTTGGTCGTAATCGGCCGTCTCGCCGGCGAGGTAGTCCCGCAGCAGGTCGCCGTCCAGAAGGGCCGACGCTGGTGTAGCAGCAGTGGTCGTGTTGGCAGCAACCGAGGCAGCCTCGTCCACGTTGTCGCCCAAGAAAAGGCCCTGGAAGCGAACGTCACGCGCCGGCCGGCCCTCTTGGCCACGGGTGTACCGTGCAATGAATGCCTTCCACTTCCAGCCGACCTTGTGATCGTTGGCGCACAGCGCGTCTGCTGTTTTCTTGGCCTTCTTGATGAGGGAGCTGAACTTCTTAAGCTCGACAAGCTCCGACTGGATGTCGTCGGTCATGGCGGCGTCAAACGTGAGCAGCAGCTGCAGAGGCAGATGGCTGGCTCGGTTGGTAGCGTCGCCCGTCCCCATCATAGCCACGTCTTCCTCGTCCTTGCTCTCCAGCTGGTTGAGAAGCTCCTTGACGACAATCGATGCGAGCTTCACCTTGGTCTCCTGCAGCTGTGCAGATCCGTCCGTCACAACGTCCTTAAGGGCTGCCAGCTTCGCGCCGTACAGAACGAGTTGCAGATTGGTGGGAATCGCGTTGGGAATGGCGCAGTCGTCTTTGCACGCGGGCGATTTTATAACAGCCCTGGCCACCCGCCGGAAGCGGTCGTAGACCCCAAGAGCCGACGCGGCATCCACGTTCTCCACGGTAGCGGCAACAGTCTCGCCGAAGCAGACAAGACGGTCAAATGTGATCTCGCCAAAGGCCCGTTCGTGCGTGACTTTGCTGAGAAGGTCGAGGGCCGGCACGATCTCCTCCACGGTCCAGGACACCGCCGGCCTGCTGGACGGGGGTCGTGAAGGCAGCAGGGTGGCCACGATACGTTCTCTCTGGGACCGAGACAAAAGGTGGGACGGGGTTCGCAGCAGGGTCAGCGTAGCCTCCTGCAGACCGGGGCGGAGCTTGCCAGCGGCCTCTTCGAGACGCTTGACCTGGGCCTCGGTGATGTTGCTCGTGACCTTCTGGTTCTGCAGGTTTGTGACATTGTCGTAGACCAGTGTCGTGAGCGCGTTGGCGGCCAGTGTTGTATCGTTTGGTGCGGCCAGGCCAGTCTGCCACGCTAGTAGAGCATCGAGGAAGGCCGACGGCTCGTCACTGCTCTTGATCATTTCACTGGGATACATAGTTAGCATGTATATACAAAGCACGATCCAATGCCCACCCCCCGGGGAAAACGTACTCAATAAATCGTGAAGAGCCACAGAGCATCCACGTCAAATATGTCGCCACTGCGGCCGTCGTTGTGTCGAAAGAACCGCCAAACGAATTGGCAGCCTCGTTGTCAGCCGTCGTCTGGCGTCCAATCTCCTGCAGAAGCTCCCCTTGGCTCTGGCTATCCTTCATCAGAGCCGACAGCTCCTCCTGGAAAGGAGTGAAAAAGGCCCACGTCGTCTCACGGGCCTCCTGCTCGCTCGTGTCGCCAAACTTGACAGCCATCCACAGCGAAAAGCTGCATACAAGTGCCTCGAACGTGTCCTCGGTCGGCCCAGACGCACTCTTATGTTTGCTGCTGCCAACTGCAAGACTCTTCAAGGATGCCTTGACGGCTGTCCAGATGCGCTCGGCATCCGAGAATCCCACCCAGGCGAGGGTCCGCCGCACGAGGCGCCACTGGATGGCAAGGATCGCAGGTGCCAGCTTGGGTGAGGGCGCGGACAAATCGAGGCTCAGGATGCTATCGAACATCCTGCTATGCACTGCGTCTTCAAACTCCTCGGTGCGGACGCCGGCGCTGAGAGCATCAAAGATGACAAGACGAGCCACCGTCTCTGCCGTCGCCGTCGCCGTCGCCGTCGCCGTCTCCTTGCCTCGATCGCTGCCAGCCGAACTCTCGACCTCAGCGATGACGGACAGCAGCTGCTCTTTGGTCAGGGCCGTTTGCACGTTGTCGGCCACCGCCGCCCGAAGGTCCTTGGCCAGCCAGGTATTCTGCGCCGCTTGTGTCGTGCCGCTGGCGAGGCACAGAGAGACGATGCCGGTCTTCCAGCGCGTGACGAATCCAGAGAGGTTGCGGCTTGCCGCAAAGCCTCGGGCCAGAAAAATCAGGAATGTGGATGCAAACTGTGCGTCGGCTGGCGACTGGGGCGCGGTCGACGGCGTGCTCAGCCGCTCGAGGGCGGTGTTGAGCAGGCTGGCGCCTTTGTCTGCCAGGAGGAACGCGTCGGCATCGCAGCGTGCAATGGATGCCAGGAGCCTCCAATCGGTTGCTTTTGCTGTTGTTGATTCTGATGATGGTGCTTTTGCTGATGCTGATTTCGGTAGGTCGTTTTGAAGTGCACATGTCTGGCACACCTGCTGAAGACTGTCGATCGACGGGGCCATGCTGTTTTGTGCGGCCATGTCGAGCAGGCCAACCAGTGCCGTGTTCTTGCGCTCAGCAGACAGGGTGCCGGTGGCCATCAGCGGCCCCCGGATCGTCTCAAAGACGGTCTGCAGCCAGAGCTCATTGTCCTTGCTGCTCGTGCCGCTCCCAACCAGGAGGCGCGGCGCCTTGAGCGCCAAGTAGAAGAAGGTGGCGGCCCGCACGACATAGTCGTCAGCATCGGCCTTGGCAGCAGAGTTGGACGTCGCAATCGATACCGCGCTGACGTCCTTGAGGTTCAAGAACAGCGACCGAGCCGTGAGCACGAGGTTGTTTGTGAAGAAGCGCTGCAGGCCGACAGACCAGCGACGCTGCAACGCCGGGTCCAGACGTTGCGCCGACCCGGTCGTGGACGGCACGATATCAAGCAGACGGCCAAGCATAGTGAGGCCATCAAGTGACAACCGGCCAGCGACGTCGAAAACGTCATTGGGGCCCTGCAGACGCAGCTCCCAGAGAGTCGAGAAGGTCGAGATCCACGAGGCCTGGCCACTGATGGATGCTGAACAACGAGACGTGCTGTCGTCGTCACCAGAGCCCCGACTGCCACTCTCAACGCCCGTTTCAGTCACCAGGGCCAGCCTGCACGTCTTCAAAAGAGGCTCGAGCAGGACGGTGGCGTCGGACGCCGGCACGCTGAAAAAGGACTTGATGTGCTCGGCTCCCATGTGGTCGTACGGCGACAAGAGGGAGGCAGACGAGGAGTCGCTATCATCCTTGCTGTCGTTGCCATCGTCCAGACGAGCCAGAAGAACGCGCAGGGCCTCGAAGAGAGCGCCGGCCGAGACGACGCAATTCTGCGGCTCTCGCAGCGCGGCCAGGTCGAACCGGGTGTCCTGTGACCGCTTCCGCTTGAGGGAGCTTTGGGCAGGCGAAGGCGGTGCTGCATGCGGCGTCGCCAGGTCCTTTGCGGTCTGCTGCAGGACAGAAACAAAGCGGCGGTCGGCGAGCGACTTGGCCAGTGAGAAGAGCGGGATGCGGCCAAAGATGCACGCCAGGATGCGCCACGTGAGGGGCCACCGACGCAGCGTCTCGGTCTCAGGGCTGACGGGGCCGGAGCCTGATGAGTGCATGTTCTTGAGAAGCCACCGGAGGGCAACCTCTTCGGACGCGTGGAAGCGGCCGGCGGCGGATGCGGATGCAGATGCAGATGTGGCAGCCAGGGCGTCCCAGAGCCGCTGCAGCTTGGAGACCACCGTCTCGGGGCCGCTCTGGTCCAACGACCGGGCAGCTTTGAGGAGAGCCTCCTCAGCCATGGCAGCCTTTTATGAGGAGAGAGCGAGTGAGAGAGAGAGAGAGTCGTCGAGGTAAAGGGGGAGAGTTGGAGGAGAGTAAAGTGTACAGACTGCCACGACGCTATCCCATGTGGGAAAGGCGTTGCCACGCACGGCACCAATTCGCTCTTGGAAAGCGAACAACAGCAGCTTTGGCTAGGCTGCTGGTTGTGCGGCGTCGTTATCGTGGTGCCGTGTGGACTGACGTTGTTGTTTGGCCAAATGTGTGGATGAGTTTTCTCTGGTGGATGTCCTCTTCTCCTATTGCCCTGCTGCAATGGCTCCGCATCGCTCCTTCCAGATGTCAAAAAAAAGTCATGCCGAAGGAATTCTGCCGGTTTTGGTCCTGCCGTGCCGTCGAGGTTAGTTTAGTACCTGCACCTGCTTCACCGCCTTTTGGACCGAGCGGCGTGTTGATGGCACCAGAAGACCAAAAAACCAAAAAAGAAAATCAACCTGCGTCGGCCGGGAATCGAACCCGGGGCCTGTCGATGTTGCGACCAATCACGTGGCTGGTCTTGGCAACGACAGATTTTACCACTAAACCACCGACGCCTGTCGCAGGGGCTGCTTTCTGATTCGCTCAGCTGTATGCTGCTATAAAAGAGCACCACCAGATGTACTTACATTACGTAGGTATCGCCGCCAGCGGTTAGAAGTATACAGAAAACAGAAAGCCGTAGTTAGAAACCCATAGTTAGAAACAGAAAACCGTAGGTTAGAAAATAAATATCAAGTTAAAAACAGTAAAAAGTATACTGATTCCCGGATCTAAGACCATTATATCGTCTTTTTTCTCTCTTATTACTTCGTCCTCTTTAAGGCGCCTTCTTTTATTTCTACGGCCTCTTGTCCTTAAACGGCAGCATAAACCAAGAAGTCCTTCGCCGCGTCCAGGAGGCCATCGCCGCAAAGCCGTCGTAGCCATTCCCACTGCCGAACAGCTACGACAACAATGGGCCCGCGGCAGCGGGGCAAAAGACCCAAGAAAAAGCTTTTCTGCCGCCTACCAGCTATCTATTGTTAAAAGCCAACGACGATGGGAGCGCTTTTGTTCTTTTATGGATGTCCAGGACTAGAGGGCGTAGTTGGTTGCCACGAACTACGACGATAAGGGCCTCATCGGTATCAACATCAACCATATTATCTCCAGGGTAAACACACACATCAGAACAATCTCTTCGGTCAAGCAATATATGCACCAGCATTGGAACATCTTCAAGAAATACAGCGGCCGAAATATCGATGACCGTTTTTCCGTTTTTTTGGCCTACACTAAAGCGGCAATCGAAAAGTACGACCACCTCAGAAAGCACCCGGCCGACAAGAAGATCCCCGGCCCAGATGGCTTTCTTTACCTTTCTCACTACCGATGGGTGCGCGACAACAAGATCACTTTAAGATTGGCCTTGACCGACTGGACGACGCTACAATCCAGCAGCTTCAAATGGTCACAGGGGCCCAACCCACGAGTTTGTGCTTGGATGCATCGACGTCAACAAGATCAAGGACGAATACTACGATCGGCTTGACTACTACGGGGCTCACGACACGAACATACCGGGGGCCGCTCCGTTAAAAATCTATCCTCGTTGCGACAGACTATACGACAGGACGACGGCTGATACAAATGTGGTCTGTTGGGAAGACATTGAATTTTATATTGTCAGTCTTAAGGTACCACGAGAAACTTGCGCGAAGCCCTCCCATTGGTCCGTTGGTCTCCACTATGGACCCGCTCTTTTCACCAATACTATCTACTAATTGGCTCTTTTTAAGTGACCTGCGCATGCGTAAGGGGGAGTTAGCTGATTGGTCTATTTATTAACGCGCCCCGCTTTATTCGTGAATTGAGCCATCTGATTCGTCTAATCCGTCTTTTTTCTCCGCTTTTAAGTACTTTTCTGACACGAAATTGATTTGATTCGTTGGAAGTAATTCTTTTATGGGTCTGACTGTTTCGCTCTCTTTAACGTATATGTTAAAGCAGTACCTAGCAGGCCGAATTGGCCCTGAAAGTAGTGTATAACAGTACCCAGCAGGCTGAATTAGACCTAAAAGGAGTACCCAGCAGGCCGAATCAGCCCTAAAGGCAGTGCGTAGCAAGAGGCATCAGTGAACTCGCTCAGACGGCCGTAGGTCGGCTGGCGACCGTACTAGTGACCCATACGGTAATGGAGGGAGGGACCGACTGGCTATGACAATCCTGGGGCCTCACTAGCGCCGCCTTGCGGTACTGTACTTGTAGCTTTATTGACTTTCCAACTCCCACTCGTAGCTTTGCAAGAGGCAGCAGAAAATGACCAGACCAAGGAGGCACAGAAACTGAAAAAGGAGGCAAACGGCAAAGAGCAGAGGATTCTTAGCTCGGTTTTACTGTGATCAAACGGCGCTACGCACTGGTGGGCGAGGCAAGAGCAAAGGGGACACGAAGAGAAAGAGAAGAGAGCGCTGGCAGAAAAGGGAAAGCGCAGAACAAAACGGACGTGGGGAGCTCCAGCCCTGGCGAGGAAATTTCGTCTTGGAGACTCTTTCTTCTACAGACCTCACTCGCCGCCCTATACCCGCGCCTCATCTCGCTCGAGCACCGGCGCCACACCAGATTCATGTTTGTACAAACCTCGGACCGCTCCATGTCGAGCCCGACACTCTCACCACGGCCGCCTCTGTCGCAGGAGCAGCAACAAACCAGCGATGCGAGCCGCCGCACGGCACCCGCCCGCCCCCGGCATCGACCTGAACACAACCACCCCAACCCACACGGCCAGTTGCACACTGCTAGACAACGGATGGGGACCTGAAATAAGACACACAACGCCACCTTCTTACCCACGCCGCCAATAATAGTTATTATCTCATGGAATGTACACAAAATAAACCAAACACTCGGCGCCAACGTAGCCTTCTTACAAGAGGTAACCAAGGCACGGAACGGCGACGCCCCCGGCCCGGCCTCGGGCGAATATCATAAGCTTTGGGCCGGAGAGGGCCGCCTCGCCGGTTACGTGGCAAAGTGCCTCCCGTTATCCTGTTGGGAGTACACTGCCGCCAACACGTCTCCCTGGACGAGGTTAAAGCGGCAAGTCTATTGCACCTCCCCACGAAAGACCCCGGGACCGGACCGGATATTCAACGCACTCCTTCGAGCCTGCGGCGACTCCCTTTTCCCGTGGCTACGGAACATCGCCGCCGCCAGCCTCCGCCTAGGCCACTGGTCGTCCCACGTTAAAGCGTCACAAACAATCGTTTTCCCGAAGGCCGGTAAGACCGCAAAAGAAAAACAAGAAGCAGGGGGTTGGCGCCGATCGCACTCAGCACTCGTGGAAGCAACGAGAAACAGTCCCGGTCTCTGCTTCAGCCTGCCTCCCATATAAACGTGGAGAACGGTCATTCTTGCTCTGCTTGTTGCTATGGCCATGTAGTGGCTTCAGAATCCATGTTAGCCGCACCGTACTGCATAACTTCACACACATCGTTGACTGTGCCACGTGACCTATGTAATGGATGTAATTCCGAGACTGTGCGCTGGACATTCCAAACCTCATTGAAAAAGAAAGTTCCCTGCTCGCATAGAATCCCGACCATTTTCTCGACTATCGATGACTAGGACTGCGTCTCCGCCAATGGCTCCTCGTAGACGTGTCTGTTGACACTGGGACTCGACGGCCGTTGTTCCTCATCTTTACCATCCGCACCGATCTAGCAACTCTCATTCCACATAAAACCAGAATAGCATAAAAGCACGAATAGAACGGGTGTGAGAAAGATTGGGAATTACAGGAGCCGGGAGAACATATCCAGTATGGCCCATTATCTCACGTCTTGTGCCCAACTGGCGGCCACACGCCTGTTTCGTCATTAGAGAGCACAAACGAAAGAGTCTTGTCGGCCTTGTCATGCACCACAAACCCCCGAAGATGCCAATATAGGACCAGCATAGGATCCATCCGTTGGGACGGCCACTGTTCTTCATTCACCATCCAAAAAACGGCCTCCAGATCATAATGTTTCACCTAATACAGGTAACTGACAACTTAATGCTATAACAGCTCTCTCTTACAGCTAAACCGACTAAAAATCCTGCTCCGATAGACATAACACTTAAGCTACCAAGAACTCGTTTAGAACACATCAAGGCTTAAGGTATACCTATTATTACACAGCAGGCGCACCACGGTCTAGTCTTATAAGACTAAGCAGTAATATTAGAACGTAAAGGTAAGGGTACACATTCACTGTTGGTGAAAACACGATTCAGGAGAAGTCACGGTGAAAGCAAGGATACTAAAAGTACATG
>WNLO01000112.1:82095-97045 GCA_021398005.1 Sporothrix luriei | reverse complement strand
TTTTTTTTTTGTATAATTTATTAATTTTTTTTTTTTTTTTTTTGTTGTTTTTTTTTTTTTGTTGTGTTTTTTTTTTTTTAAAAAAAAAAAAAAAAAAAAAAAAAAAAAAAAAAAAAAAAAAAAAAAAAAAAAAAAAAAAAAAAGCTAGAGGCAAAAAGGGCTTGGCTGCGGGCAACAGTTTACTCCTTTTTGTGAAATGCATTATTGGAAACGTGCATGTTGAAAAACAGATGTCCGTCGTAAGTCAAAGACGAGCGAAAATAGCGCTACTTGTAAATAGCACAAGCTTACAGCCAATACGGCTGGCAGAGTTTGTAAGTCGCGCAGCTGGTTCCCGTACTTTGCTCGGCTCACTGCGGAGTATTTGCCGACGCCACTTGTCCCGGACATACGAAGTAGAACGTGAAGGGGGAATGTAGAAAAAACAAGATACTCCGTCCAAGTATCTTGCAAAACATGACCGCAATGGCTGGTGCTTCTTGTCAGGTTGGGTCCTTTCGCCTCGTCTCGGCGCGGCGCTACGGACAGAACCACACTCCGTTTCCACTTGGCGGAGACGATGAAAAAGACGTGAATTTTTTTTTTTTTTAAAAAAAAAAACATACCTACATAGGGGAGACAACAAAACAGAAACGCCGAGGATGGATCTTTCGCGGACCACCGGCAGGCTAATAGCTGGGGCCGCTGAAGAACGACCGTGTTCAAATGAAAATAGGGAAGGCGAAAAAAAGGACGATAAACGAGAGCCAAGCGAAGCGGAACCCCCCAACGACGTTCGTGTCCCTCCATATGGAGACCAAATGGTGGCGCTCGCTCTGTGATGGCCGAAACGACGATGTGCATCTTACGTCACAGCAAGGATTGTGTTGGTCGGTCTTTCCCTAGCTTGGTGGCGTGGTTGTGTTCGGAGCAGACTCGTTGTTGCCCTTGTTAGCAGCAGCAGCTTAGGACCGCACTCCCGTCTGCCGTCTCAAGGCAGGAACGACTCAGCTTCAATTTGCCATGTCCATCGCCCCGTTTTCGGACATGGTTCTCATGGACCGTGTTGGGAAGGCGCAGACGACAACCCGGCCGTTTTCCAAAATGCGCAAGAACTGGTAGGGGATGGCAGGCGCCAGACGTCATGCACTAAGTAAAAAAAAGGCTACAAGGGCCAGGATGAGGCGCCAACAAGCAAAAATAGGGTGGTATTATTACGGAGTACTATGAAAGTGCCCATAACGTATCATACGAATATTTCTACAATTTTTCGTGGAAGGGCACTGGAATACGGAGCCACGACCGCAGAAAGGCCTGGCCAAGACCGAGGTCCCCCTGTGCCCACCAGCCGCTAGGAACCCGCTACGGCAAAAGGCGAGGCAGGGACCAAGTCAGGCCATGGCTCCGTCTCTGGTCGTGTCACTGTCATCTCCCCCCTACATCGTACTTCAAAATTGTTAAAAACGCCCGATGATCTTGCACCGTTTTGGGTTACATCCCACGCTATCGTTAAAAATTGGCGAGCGAGTTGCGAGAAATCCAAGGCAAAAGCACCACCACCCTGTAGCCTCTGTCGCTGACAGACGGCGGTGGCTGGCAAAGATGGATGCATACGACGTAGTGCATGAAGACGGAGCCGCCAACCAGAGACGCCGCCCCATTAGGTGTTATTCCTGACAAATTCCAGTTCAAGCTTGTCTCGAAATGGGCATTTGAAGGTAAAAGACAGTAAAGGGGGAGCGACATGGACGGGCCTTATGACAAAGGGATCGGAGCCCCAGGGAGCGGACATCCCACGATTGCCGCGTAAGATGATGGGCGCGAAACAACGAGCATGTTAGTGGATCGTGGACGCTGGAGAAAGGGGGCTGCTTCCGTGCCTCCGTTCCATATTGATGGTCGCTGATGGTCGCTGGGCATTAATATCCCGTCTTGTCCGACACACGGAGTAGTGTGTTAGTGGTGTGCACAACGCCGGCAAAACAACAAAAACAGGTAGCATTGCAGGCCACCACCCATAGGCCCCGTGCCAATATAAAGGGGCCGTTTGCTGTGACCTAAAAAACGAGGACCTTGCCACTACTTTGTGGAAAGAGCGGCTGACGATCGACTACGAGGTAATTACCGTCTCAAGAACATGTGAGGAACCAAATCCCTAACCCCTGTGCTGCACGCCAACCAAAGAAGGAACGCCGCTCGCCGTCCGCTAATGTCGTCCCCCCTAATTATGGCTCTGTAATACGCCGTTATGTCCCACCGACTGGTCAGGCCGACTGCGTGATGGGCGCTCCGTTTATTTTTGATATACCGTATCTTACATCGTATACTAAAATCAGCCTGGGCGCCTATCATTGGCCCTCAAAGTGTTTAGGATGTTTCTTCCCCCCCCGTTTCTCGCTCACCGCACTTTCGCCGCCAATGCACTGCGAAAGTAGAGGAGGGAATGTGGGCTTGCGACGGCGCACCTTCTCCGTACTACTGTAGGACTAACGAAAAAAAAAAAAAAGAAAAAAATCCAATTAAAAGGACGGGCCCCAGCAGGGAAGGACGCGCTCATCATCGTAATGTTCCCATATGGAACAACCATAACAACGGGGAAAAGGGAGAAAACAGCACTCTCAACCACACTAACCCGTGTCTCACGATTGGACACCATGCATATTGCAACGCTGTGTCGTACGGAGTACGGCTGGAGGGAAAGGGCAGCCGACATGCTTGTGCCCAAATCACAACCTCGGTGCTACTACATTGAATGGGCCAGCCGTCCTCTGGCTTCAGTGTCCCATCTGCCGTCTTTCTGCGACGTAATTACTGTGTGTTGTCGGCCGTCTCATTTTTGCCTTTGTGTCGACGCCGCAAGACAAACAGGCTCCCTGCAGGTATGCAATACGCTGCTCGCTTCCATCTTTCGTTGCTTGTTGAAAAAGTCAGAATCTCGTGCGTTGCAATGAGGGACAAAGGATCGGTGAATGTGCTAGTGACGATGATGAGTTTTCTTCTTCTTTTTTTTTTCTTTTTTTTTCTTCTTTTTTTTTCTTCTTTTTTTTCATTGTTTCGCTCTGTCATCTCTGCGTTTTATTGCGTCTCCCTTTGGTGCTAGGCCATTTGGTGCTAGGCTGGCTGCACCACAACTGTACTTGTAGAGGCAACAAAGGTCTCGATGATCCTTGATAGGCATGAGTCGTTTCCACTGCGGACTTACGTGTAGAGCGCACGATAGTTCCGGCCGGCACGCATCACAAGGTTTTCTTTTTGAAAACGACGCCGTGCTCCATATAATAGCATCAATGGATTTGCCGTCTCGCCGAGGTCACTTTGTAGCCGCCGACGCTCGGGATCTCGGGCAAGTGTACAAAGTACGCAACCTGTCGTACATCGTAGTCGGAGTCGTAGTCGTCAGCGTTGAAAAAACAAGAAAAACGAACACGGAAACGAGCAACAAGAAGGTCGAAACGACTACGACGTACATCGTACGTGCCACCAATACATCGTAAACTGCGACAAGGGACCGTGAGCCACGAGCAAAGTCACTCAATTGCTTGCCGTTGCAACACAGACGACACGTCGCGCACACTGACGTACTGTAGCAATGCAGGCTGCCCGCGCGGGCTACAACACGACGTGCATACGAAGTACGAAGTAGTCCCAAACGCGGCGCAGCCTTTGGCCCCCAGACAGGAACCACACCAGCCTGTGCCGTGCTGGGGCAGGGAGCGACAAGTGACATCGCCCGTGGAGATGAGGTACCTGCAAAGAGTTCCTGGATACAGCGCGCACGGTGTGGTAACGGATAAACAAGACGGTATCGCCGTACATGTAAGACGGTGACTGGCATCGAAACACGTAAAACGAGATTGGACTCCAAAAGTCCACGCAAAAACGGAGCAGAAAGGGGTTTTCCAATGGGGCTTCCATCGTTCCATCCCCCCACTGACCCTCCAGAACCGAACTGGCCAATACTCCGTAACCTGAGTCCGAGAGTTCATGCCCACTAGTCTCCCCCAGCAGGCTGGTATGGCAAGGACGCTAGCGGGACTGGCAAGGATTGACTTTTGCTATTTTAGTGAGCAGCACGCGCCAAGATTCAGCACTTTTCGTGACTTTCCGCCTGCCCTGTACGAATAAAGTTGGTCCTACACACGCCCTCAGTGCCTTCCACACCCCCTCTTGCCGCTCCTTCCAGTAGCGAAGCAGAGGAAAGTACGGAGTACTTATTTTGGCCTCGACCCATGGCAGGCACTGTTAGCCCCGCAGCTCCGGCAGCCCTGTTAGTGATTTGGGGGCCTGGCCTCCCTTGGTCGTGCGGGACATGCCTGCACTAACGCTTTTGGCGGGCTCGGATTGAGCCTGTCTTTTCTCGACTTTTCCTTCATCTCGTGTGTCACGGTGTCACGCATGCCGTTGAATTTTGCAGACCCATGTAAAATACCCAGCCCGTTTTTCTTGTTTGCGTCTCTTTTTCGCGTGAAACAAAACGTTGTGCAGGTCGAACCTTCCCTTCTCCTTCCCTTGTTGGCGTTGCTCCTGCCGAAGCCTACGCATGACGGACACTTGCTCCTGCCTCCTACCTTTTAGCTTACCGGCGTTGGAAGGCGCACCCGACAAGGCTTCTTTCCTTTTTCACCACGAACGGCATGTGACCCCATTTTCATCATCCTTCTCGTTTTTCAGCAACAGAAGAACATATCCACATCCATCCTCGGTCGACCCTTTTCTCGTGGCATGACGAGCTGTTCTCGCTTCTGTCCTTTCACGGTTTCTTCTCGTCATAGCCGCTCCCGGCCGCCGCAGCACCAGCAGCCCCTCTTTCACCCCTTTTTTCCCTTCTGAGGGTTTTCTTTCTTCCTTTTCTTTCTCTTCGTTTCCTTTGTAGCTATCGTCTTTCCCTCGCCAGGCATCGTCACGGCTCGATATTCAAGAAATACAACGAGGCCGAAACTCCACTCACACACAACTCTGTGGACTTGCCCTTTGAATCACCAAAATGGGCACAGGATGAACGCCTCTGCCTCCACCTACTGTCGTCGTCCAACCGCCGACTACTATGTTGCACCCCGTACCTCCTTTTCAAATGCACTGCCTGACTCTTTGACTTGCCTTGATGCACCCTTGTCGACGCTGTCGCATGCGTGGGTGGGTGTTCATGTCAACATTCGCCACCGCCAGCATGATACCACAGCCCTGACGAGACACGACGCGACCCAATATGAAAAAAGGCGGCGCGTCGTCCAAGCCATCGACCCACGGCCAGTGGCAGAACTGCAGTCAAATGACACAAGCGAATCAACACAGACACACAGCAGTCTGTCACGCTCGTAACTACTATGTCGATTCAGGCAGAATCGCCAAACAGCAACTGCCTCTCGTGCCCCATCTACGAACGTAATACATCGGGGTCCATTTTATGTTGTCTCCTCACTTCGTCCCCTCACGCATACAGGCTCTTGCATGGCCTTCTTCATCACCATCACATCACGCCAATGGCCGCATGAAGCACTCGTGTGGCGAAAACGACGCCGTGGACGTCGTATTGATGCTCCACTCCATATGAAGGATCAAGAGATACGACTACTTTGTTGTATGGCGGGCGCTTGGGCATGTTGTGTTTGCCAGAGATGCACTGTCCATGACCGACAGCCGGTCGCCAGCCCCCGGCGAAACCCTTCTTCTGCCAGTTTCACAAAGTGTGACAAGCTAGCATATGCGCACATATATGCTTGTACGTGTAAGGAATATGCAGTTATCACACGTTCCATGGGCAGCGTTTTCCGTTTCCCGCACCACCAAAGCGATCTGAGCAACTGGTACAAGGGTCTGCGTCGCCAGCTGTGGGATGAGAATGAATGATCTGTGATCTGTGACTCCTCCACTTTGTCCTTTGTACATGTACGGTCAGAGTCGCAAGGGAAATCAGTTTGGAAAGAGACGAGGATCGGCGGCCAGGTTGTCCCTCTGCTCACCGGCGCCTCCACGTAATACGGAGCGCGACGTACGATGTATCTTTCGAAGTACACCCTCAGGCGTTCCATATTGGAGTCGGCCGTCTTCGAAACCTCGCCAGGCGTGCCTTGATGCCTTCCAATGTGACTTTGGACTGCATATGCGTTTCCTCGTCGATGCTGGCTAATCTGACGCAGTTGGTCACCGGCCAACCAGGCTTGCAGCCCGCCTATTCCCCCCAATATCAGTGCATTGGCCGCCACCTCGAGACGCAAAACAACGGATCAATAAGACGCTGAGAAACGAGATGTGCGGTGATTCTAAGGACCAAATGCAATCCACGCGCAACAACCGAGCGCCGTTCCATTTCTGACCCTCCCTTGCTGGTTTTACTACGTTTCTCCCGGGGTCCACTGTTTCTCTTTTCATTGTTTTCTTTTCTTCAGTTAATATCACAGTACTCATACTCCCTTGCCATGCAACTTTCGCCAGAGAAAGACCGTCTCACTTTGCCCCCGTTCCAAGACCTTGTGGTTTTTTTTGCTCGGTTCGCCCTTTGCTACACACAGACAACAACCACTCGAAACCAAATTAGCTGCCTAACCACCACACACACGCACCGGCCCGCTAAGACAGCGAAATTGACCATGGGTCAAGCTGAAATAGGAGGGCCTGGCACAAACAGAGCGAACCGCCTCTTACAAAACGGTGACACCTCCACCGTTTTGTAAGTACCTATGATATACGGTGCTCATAATTAGAGGAGACGATTTCACAGTGTCACTTCCGTTTTCAGTCCAAAAGTAGTGGGATCAAGGCTTTAATCAAGCTCGTGTTTACAAACGTACCCAGAAAGCATGGAATCAAAATGAGATGAACAGAATCAGAATCATAAATAAGCCAACCACGGCAAGAGAACATGAATGCAAAGAAGAGCCAGAAAGGAAAGGCTGAAATGGGATCGCTGAGCGAATCTCAATATGAAACGGAAAGTGGCGAGGGTTGCAAGGGCCAAAAGTGCTCTTCAATGGCTTGTGAGAACCTGTCGCAAAGGTCGCTTGCAGCGGGTGGAACAGAGCACAGAAACGGACTTGGTTATAGGGGACGGCAAGAAGAACGGGTACAGTAGTCAACAAATGAAGCTCGGCTGTGCCTGGACCGAAAACGAGAAAGTTACGAGGGGACAAGCAAAATGGAGGAGATGATATTACTCCGTGCAGTAAACGGAAATCATGCGCATCGATAGTCCGTGATAATTATAGTAGCGTTTATGAAAACGCCACCCTCCCCCTCCAAGGAACATCCCCTTGTCTTGAAAGCATGCCGGTGAATCCTGTCACAGGGCAAGGCAAATGACAACAGGCCACATAAGGCCAGCCGCCATATGCCTAAAGCAAAAAAACGTCAGGAAGGGCGGAGCTCGAGCTGTGTGATATTGGCGGTCGTGGGGTGCGGGATGGGCACTTGAATACGGCTTGGCTTGGGGGAGGGGGTGGCGAGCTCGAGAAGGGTTGTTTTTGGCGAGGGAAAGTGACAGGGGGGCCATATTGGTATTGTGATGGGATGATGATACGTCGTACGAATTGGGGCATTTGGACATGGACAAGTCAGGGAAAAAAGACCGACGGGCGGGGAGGGCCATGCGAACTGGACCCATGAACATGCAAATCAATTCTCACCGTTTCGTTGCATTTTGTTGGAGGTGGTCGCAGTAGACGAGCAGACCGGCGTGGGACACAGGGGTAGGGGTGAATGGCGGAAACGAGGACGAAAGAGGTGGCCAACAAACATGGTTGAAACAGACAGGGAAAATAGAGAGCCTGCATGTAATAAAAATAAGCATTCCGTCAGGAGGGGTGCTGGCTGATATGGAAGAGCCTAGACATCGCCTTTGTTCCCTGTAAGGATCCGGCGTAGAAAGGGTTTAACACAAATCAAAAGCACCTGGTAGATACGTCAAACATCGGTGACGTGCCGAGAACGAGAAAGTGACAAAATGCGGGTGGAGGTGAAGAGGCGTCACTGATGCACCCACGCCCACCTCTCTCAAATATGGAACATAGCTTCGTTCAAACGGCCGGTTTCTTTCTCATTTGCTCCCCCATGGTGGACAGCAGGTTCATGGGAGGCATGCACAGAAGGAACCGAAAGCCGAGATTGATTGAAAAGAACAAGGCACGCGCACGAGCAAAAGCACCGACCGGAGAACAAAACTGGCACAGAAAAGACGGTTGGACCACAATCCGTCAACCAGCGTTTCTGGTCGAATCGAAGACGGGACTCGGCAGACGGAACGAATTGCCTTGCTGTGCCCTGCTGCTGCTTGTGTGCTTGTGTGCTTGTGTGATTCCCTCGCTCCCTCCTCGTCCCGCGTTCCTTCGGGTGCCTTGTTCCCTTGATTCGCGTCACAATGTCTTTGTCGCTGGCGCACTCTTATTTGTTCCTTTTTCATGCTGATCCGAGGGCTGGCTGGGCAGGGCGGCAGTTGGTGGACGAAGATAGTCCACGGAAGAAGGCGACGTTGCGGGTGGACGGGTTGCCTTTAGCGAGCGACGAGGATACAAAACACGAGGGTAAAATGCGAGGAGGGCATTACGACGTAGACGAGACGATGACAGGTGAAAGTCGATCCAGGGGCTACGACGTACTCGTGCAGAGCAAACACTCGATCCGTTTTGATAAAGGAAAGCGCGCTTCGTGCACACGGGTTGATCTTGCCAGTCACGGAGTAGTCCAGGCTATGAGAATCCGAGGCAAGAGCAAACTAGGAAATGACAAGAGGTGAGAAAAGAAAGGGCAGGAACGAAGGGATACTGATGAGCAGGAGGGCAGGAATGGCCAGAGAAAATGGCCATGAAAATGATTACATGTAAGACAACTCGAAGTAGAAGAATGGAAGAGACACATGAACTCACAAAAGAAAGCATCAATTAAAACAATAAGAAAAGACGAAAAAGACACCGAGAGCATCAGGCGAGAAAGTGAACACCTGCAGGAGATGTGAGCGATCAGCTTACGAGTATTCACGGCGGGTCGTAGTTGCCAATTTCACCTCAATCAACAACACCGAGGAAGGAACGACCACTGAGGTGTCCAGCATCCGTCGCGGAATGATTTGCGACAAGTGAGCGTGACGCAGGCTGGCCCAATGGCATACTGTGACCCGTGCCGACCAAGTCGGCCTTTTGATGGATCCATCGGCGTGTGAGGAAGACACCGACCAAAATTGGGCAGATATTGGATCAGCGAAAGCCGGAGAAGGATCAAAAAGTAACGATGTACGGAGCACGGATTCCAGACAGAGAAGGAAAGAACAAGAAGAGCAGGAGGCGTGCAAAATGAATGGAAAGTGCACCCCACCCGCAGGGCAATCACGAAAAAAGAGACGATCCACCTACAGGGGAACTCCCCTAAAACAAAACAAGAAAGGAATTAAAAAAAAAATAGAAAATTAAAGAATGTTTGCATGTCGATGACGCACGGGCCATCGAACAGCCCGCTGGTTTTGGGAAAGAACGGCCCCGCCCCCCCTTCTTGTTCCTTTCCTCTTGGGGCCATTTGAGGGAAGGTGCCGGGGAGGTGTGCACGGGTGGGGGGAGGTGTGTGTGGAGGAAGGAGAGATGGAGGGCATCCCCGTGTCCCATGTATGTACGATGTATTGAAGATCGAGGGACAGAAAAAGGACGAAAATGTCTCGTATGGGCCAATGAGCATGGGAATAGGGAATAAAGGGGTGGTGTGAAGACGATTCTCACGACAGCCATAAAATACCTTAAATATATGCACAGAAATCGCGCAAGCACCATCGCTTGCTGGCAGCTCCTGAAGAAGGGCTTGAAATACAAAGGCAGACGGAAATATCAGCTCTTCAACTAAGTCCTCTGTATAAACGCCGACTTGAAATCAGATCACTAAAAAAATCATTTTTGAATAGTTTTGGTTCGATCCGAATATTAGACATGCCGACCGCATAGCACAAACACACCCGAGCCGGTGGGTGCTAGAGCCACACCCCTGGATCAGAAAAGGCAAAAAAAGATCGGAGCGAGAGGCAGATGCCACCCCCTTTCAGACAGATCTTTCGGCGACGGTTTTTCATATTTACTCCGTATGTTTTCTTCTGACGCCCTTGCTATTTATGAATTAATTCCTGCCTGGTTGTTTCGCCACTAAACTGACGATGTGTCTCGTGCCCTATTCCCCCTACCTCGACTGCGATCGTCGCAGCTAATTCAGGGCTGTCTCTCGAATCCGCGGTATGGTAAATAAAATATTAAGCGTCACGATCGGCAAAGAAAAAACGTAGAGCAACAATATATATGCAAGGCAAGTGGCGGAGTCAAAGTCGCCAGGAGTGCTGAGTGTATTACGGGGAACTGTGACTATGTCAAGCATTCCGTCGATAGAGGCCGTGTATTGTGGCTTTGTTGCATGAGTATCTCGTAAGACAAGAAACTGGTCCCTCGCGGAGGATACGATGGCTCAGCTACCCAGGCATTACGCAGTAAACCGCATCTAAATTGGGCAAGGAATGCTATATTGAGCAGGTTCTCACGAGTTTTATTCCAGGCCTGAACGTCAGATCAATACAAATGTCCAGAGCCTTTAAGACACATTGCACATCGCAAAGATTTGATATGTATGTCAGCCCAATATTTACTTTTGTGTGGAGATGTGCGAAAGGAAGCTTTAACGAAAGCCATTGGGTACTTATCGTGAAAGGGATACACGTAGTTGGGCCTGATTTGCTTCCAGCTCGTTTCCCATGTCCAAAGGATTTACTGACCGCTTATTTTGTCAATAAACACCAGTGCCTTTGTGCATAGTGTCCCGTGAATGTAAGCCGATGGATGCCCTTATTTCGGGCAAATCTGGTGGTGTTTGATATTCCATATTGGTTTCCCTTCACGTTGCTCTTGTTCGCCGCCTCCTTGCACACCGCGCACACCGTTTGTTTTGGCCTAATGATGGAAAGACATTGCGTCTACAAAGCCGGCCGCTCTGCTGTCTCCCTTCCTCGGGCAGGAAAGATCACCGCTGTCATTGAAGGTTGGGTGTGAGGAAGTCCAGGCAAGGAGAATGGAACAGAACGATCACCAGCGCCGCACACAGAATCCAGCATGTACGACATGCATCATGCCGCATTTGAGACACACGTCGACTGTTCCAGCGTCGACCTCTTGTTTACGTGCAGCAGGTCGCTGTCTCGGCTGGACTGGCCATCGCAAAAGAAGATCGGAAGGCTGCCAAGCCGAGCAAGGGACTCCTCAGTTGCAAGTAAAACAAAACGCAGGGCGTTGTACTCCGTAGGGAAGCTAGATGCTTTTTTTTCGGATTCACAAGCAAAGTGGCCGGAACACATTGGAACATCACGAGCCAGCTATCTCCTAAACGCTGCTTGACTCTGGGTGGCCTCCCGTGTGCGTTGCAATTGTCTTGTGGAACAAGGATTGCATCTCCCTTCCCTGGTCTCACGGTACTTTTTGCATGTGCAGGAATACAATATATGGCTTAGTATCCTCTATCGTGCACTCCGATCCTGTCTTGTGCACATGCCGTTGCCGATAAGTGGACGTGTGTGATGATTGACGTAGACACGCCGAGAAGGCTGTTGGCTGGCTGCCTGCACATGCATGCTTCATGTTGACTTTACACGTATGTCGGCGCGTGCTCACCGATAGTTTATATACTAGGGGTAACGTACAACGTAGGGATGTTGAAAAAGAACAATTAAATACTCCCTTTTTCGTACTGTGGATGTGTCGTCGTCAACATGGGTCGTCTGCATGGTAATTTTCTAAACTACGCTGTGATTGTTTATGTCTAGCTGCCTTCTTCGTGTTGATCACGAAAAAGTATACGACCGTGCTCATTATTTTACAAAACGAAACCCCCACATACAGTTGTTGCTGGATCGGTACCAGTTGCATATATCCTGCAGCTGTGGGCGATTACGTGATTGCGACGACCCTTGGATGAAGTTCATAATTCTTTAGGACGCCTTTATTTTATTTATTTATTAATTTTTTTTAAAGATAAATACCCAGCAGCATTTTTTATTCGTTTCCTCGAACTCATATATTTCAACCAGACGCCAGATGCGTCAAGTTTCCTTGCCACCGTGTTTACAAAGTACCATTCATACAACTTGTAATTAGTCCACATAAGCTTCTCCCAGCCCTTGCTTTTGAGTTTGAGTTTGATTTCGATTTAATTTTTAGCTCCCTGTCTTTTCTTGTCCCACGCCGCCTTCAATCTGCCCGGTTGTTAGCCATCCTCCCGGGGCCCCTCTTCCTTGCCACGCCACTTTATATGTACGACCTAGATGGAGCAATACTGCATAAACACGCACGCTTTCACAGACACTCAAGACACTAAGACACCCAGAGACTCACACCCAGACACACTTGCATACGATGTACGCGTGCCACAAAATAGATTTGTTTCGCGCACCCGCTTTTGTGTCTGTATATTTGTGTATATATGGGACACGCAGTTTTAATATCACATCCACGTTTGTCGGAGCTGACGGGGGGTCGGGGCCGGGGAAGAGGGGGGCAAGAGAGTGTGCGTCTCGAGGGTGTGTGGATGTGTACGACGTAATATGTGACGGCTGTTTGTGGCGTCTCTGGTCAATGGAAGAAAAGAGGAGTCTGTGCAGCTTGGTACGGCCTTACTGCAGCCATTGCTTTTACACAGTAAGTTATTGGGTTGTCACCCGAGGACAGAGCTCCTTTGTGCCGCTGGGACGAGAACATATCAAACCGGCTGCGAGAGACCAACAGATGCGTCCAAAGACAAGAGGCGGGACACTTTTTAATATGGCGTTCGCTTTTCCAGCCTCCTGTACCTTGTACGTAGATTGAGAAAGGTAGAGTGTTTTGTATGCACCGAAGAGTTTCCGCGATACAGACAACCGTCTGTCATGCATGGCACAAGCCCGACACCGTTCTCGAGGCCGTAAGCCAGCCCAGTCCTGCGTTTCCGTGTGTCTACTTAATTTCCATATCTTTTCTTTCAGTACGAAGCATGTCTCCTCGCTCCTTCCTGTTTCCATGCTCCTTCCCGTTTCTGCATCGGCGTCCCACGAAGTTAATCAAGTTGAGAATAAACGGAGGAAGGAACATGGAGGAGCGACTAATATGCCCCTTTCGGCAGGCGTTCTATTGTCCTAGTTTCCGTAGTTGCGTTAAGCCGGTACCGTTAGTAACTCGCAGGTCGTCAAAGTATCACAGACGAAAGTTACCCGTTTTCTTGCTTTATTCGTTGGCTGTTTGGGTGTTTTGGCTTACGAGTCATTTATTTACTGGCAGCCCATGGCTCCTTCCCTCGGCAACTTGCCCGCGGCTTTCCGCGTTCTGAACTCTTAGTGCGGTTGTGTTGTGCCCGCATCTCAAACGGCCCCTCCTTTTTCTCCATCGCGCCTTCCGGTTCACAGACTAGTTGCGTGCCTTCCTCACCGCCTCTTTGCCAGAATGCTCGCATCCATTACCATTGTCCATTTGGAGCGGGCCTTGCCACCGAAAACAAACGTACGTTCCTCTCACTCTCGGACGCACTTTGTAATACACAGGACTCAGAACTTGCTCGCGGCTGCACACCCCTCCTCTTTTCTCCCCTTGCATCATCGCCTTTTTTCCCTACCCGCCGCGTCCCACACCTCCACTGCCCCCTCCATTCTTGTCTCCTGCGCTCTCGGCTTTTGTTCTCCTTGCCCTGTGCGCACCCGCAGCTTTGCATACGACGCACTCCATCGTCAAGATGAGGCAAAAAGAAAGGGCCTTGATTGCCGTGTAAATACGGACTCCATCCGCGTACATATCCATGGCTGTCTCATGTCCTTCCAGCTACTGCACGAACGAACGCTACTATCCCGACATGGAACAAGGCATGACCTGAGAGCAGGGAAACGCTGTTGGGCTCGCTTGCCCTTTCCGCTTTGCCTTCGCCCCCTCTTCTATCATGCAAGTAACAGGCGCATTAGCCTTTCTGCAAGAACCGCAAGAACCGCAAGGACGAAGGTGCGATGACGGCCTGGATCTGTTGCCTGGTGGGCGCGTACGGAAAAGACGACAGAGAGGGCCCAACCAAGCTCCTCAAAGGAACGGCCGGTGCACAGTCGGGCTCGGTCCCGGAGAGTCTCTTGCGGTTGGCGACTTGCCCATCCGTCGTCTTTACCTGGTGCCTCGTAGTTGTAGTATTAGGACGGGACGGTCTCGACAGTACCGGTGTTGATAGTGCGCCCAGACCAGGAAAGCGGACAGAGCCACGGGTCGTCTTTACGCCCACGCCCACACGACAACAGAATGGCTGTGGGCCAATACAGTTCGTTATGCCGTCTTGACCCTGTATTTGGTGACCGGTCTCCCTGAATCAGGCACATTCGTCGGATGTCCTTCTCTGGCTGCCTCCTTACCATTAACACGTTGCTTCTTGATATGAACGGAATGGGCGGTTGGTAAACATGGGATTTTGTCTGCCGGCCAGCCCGTAGCTGTTCTCGCCGTGTTGTTAAAGATAGCAACAAGATGTCTATGTTGGGTATATTTGCTCGAGATATATCGACAAAGTATGACATGTCAGGGTAACGAAGAGAACAAGAGGCAACAGCGACCAGGCCATAACTCCGAATGCTTTTTATGACCACGAGTCACTGCCTTTGTTGACAGCAGAGAAGTGAAGCGTGAGCACGTCGCCTTCGTGTCTTCTGTGCGTAGCTGTTCGTATTGCTTTTATACGTCTATATTTTATCTAGCCTTTGATCTCGAGCTCTGTTATGCCCGGGCTGACCGGTACCATGATATGCCCGCCCAATGCTCATGTCCGGTAGTCACCGTTGATCGTCCTGTCCGAGTCAGCACCTGCGTAATAGAAGAAGGAGGGAAATAAAAGGAGGGGGGGGGGGGGGGGGGACGGAGGGCCAACTTACACATATTCGTGGCTAAAGTCGCAAGTCCAGTATGTCGCCACCACCCGGCCGGTGCCCACCCCCACCAAAAAAACCACTACCACCACCCCCAGGTACTCGGCG